>JAQGAF010005000.1:0-12992 GCA_034687865.1 Kryphioiulus occultus | reverse complement strand
GTCTAAAAAACACATTTTTCCGATATTAAATCGGATATTTGCTTTCTGAGAAAACCACATTTTACTCGATTCTTGCATGTGGCCCGAATTTGTTGCTCGTAAGTGTAAATGACAGTTAATTTTTATTAGGAATATTGCTCACAAGGTTTATAATTTTTCGCAGTTAATAATGCCCCAGATCATGACTATTCCGTTTGGAATGCATGAACTAACTTGCCATCCTCTTCCCAATCTTCAATTTCCCTGACTTTTCCAGGTTTTACAGACACTTTTTTGCAAAATCTCCGTGCAGACAATTTAAAATGTCGTAGGCGAAAATTCTACAAAAACAAGACTACGAAATAATGAATTTTAATCCACAATTTTAAAATTCATTATTTGGTAGTCAGTGTAATCAGTGTTAAACAAAATTATCAGAAATAATGGGTTTTAGGTGATTTTTGATGTATTTTTTGTTCTTGAAAAGCCAGACCATGCATGTTAGTGGATGTGTATATATCATGAAATATTAGGAAATATTAATGATTATGGAAACGCCGTTGTCTGAATGCTTTCGAGAAAAATTGAAAACAAATGCAGCTTTAGAAATTTCTATTGCTTTTCTGAGACTTCGAGATACAGAAAGGAGAAAACTGGGAATATGGATGCGAGCTGCTTGAGAAACTTTGTGAACTGTTACGAGAATTTTAAGCGCATTATCTTGTAAATGTTGCTGTATGGTTGGGATGTTTTGCAAGCTGATTGCAATTCTTATTAACAGTCAAAACAGTGGAAATCGCTCAATCCTTGCGGGAAAGCTGTTTGCGAAGTGATTGCACAAAAACTGATTGCAAACCTGTCGCAAGAACAATTGCAAACTGATATTTGTTTTTCAAAAATCACAACTGTAGTTTGCACCTAGATCGGTTGCAGACAGGTTTTATGTAAAACTGGTACATGTAGTAAATTTCTTATCATTGCAACCAGATGTGCAACCAATTTTGAAATATACAGGCGATTTGTATGTAGTTTCCGACAAATTGGCTATAGGCCTACATGTAGTTGTCAAATATGAAATTGCCAACAGTTTACTATACTATCTGGCAGCCCATAAACAACTTCAAATTAATCTTGCACGTAATTTGTTACCTGAAATTGGTAGTTGCAATTTGCAATGCAAATGCATCATCATGGTCAGCATGCATCATGTAATATCAGTTTATTACTAATTCATCACAGGTTCCAATCAGTTTTCAATTTGTTATCAAATTGCAAACAATTTGCTACTAGCGGCAGCCCAAAAACTATTGCAGAGCAACTTTGCGAGCAATTTATTGCTAGAAATTGGCAACTTGCAATGCAAATGCATCATCATTGCCAGTATGGAATATCATGCACTTTACTACTAATTTAATGCTAGCTAAACAGTTTGCAATCAATTTTGAATTTGTTGTCAAATTGCAAACAGTTTACTACTACTAGCTGGGCAACCCCTATTGCGTAGCAACGTTGTGAGCAATTTGTTTCCAGAAATTGGTAGTTGCAACTTGCATTGCAACTGCAACATCATGGCCAGCTTGCATCATGGAAGATCAGTTTACCGCTAATTTATCACTATAGCAATCAGTTGGTAACCATTTTGGATTATTTTTAGTTTTTTGAGAAAATTGCCTGTTCTATTTGCGTAGCTACCATCAACCATGCATTGGTTAATCACTTTTCAGACACTGTAATTTAGATCAGTTGGATATCAGTATTGCAACCTGCCTGCAATTAAGGTTGCACCAAAAGCATCTAAAGCATTCAGCAATTAAGGATCACCAGTGTTGCAATCATTCTGCATTCAACGTTTCGCAGCCACTTTTTCACACGGTGCCGCAGCTCAGCATCGCACGCAGGAGGCATGCCGCTGCTGTGTAATTTAGATTAGTTGCAACCATTTATTATCAATAGTCTTGCAATCACTCAGAAATCAGCATTCTGAAACTCGAAGAAGGCATGCAGCACCGCATGCCGCTGCTGTGTAATTTAGATTAGTTGCAACAATGTAGCCTATTATCATTCAAATCAAAATATTAGCTTGATCAATGGAGGCCGAAGTTCAAAATTGAACTTGTATGGCCTCAAACCTTTACAATAGAAGTTAGTTAACAACAAAAAATAATAAAAAATTAGCTACACAAATGCATAAAGAAACACAAACATTTGAAAGGTAAAGAAAAATAAGATCAATTTAATAAATTAATATTTCATTGCATATGTTATCCTAAACCGTGATGCTCAGTCAGCCAAATTTTAAACCCAAAAGGTATTTTTTTCAAGTTCTTTTTACTGTAGGCCTACCTATTTTCGTTATTTCCAGTAAATCCTCTGGTAGGCGATTAAATATTGTGGGGATTACATGTATAAAATTTCGCAATTCGAAACAATGTTGCTTTATTTTTGGAAACTATTTTATATCTATTACCGAAGTAATTATTAATAATAGTTACATAGTCTTGCAATCAGCGTTTCGCGACAGCTTTTCGCAAGGTAGTTCGCAGCTCAACATCGGACGCAGGCGGCATGCAGCGCCGCATGCCGCTGCTGTGTAATTTAGATTAGTTGTAACTAGTCTGC
This sequence comes from Kryphioiulus occultus, assembly GCA_034687865.1. Classification (NCBI taxonomy): domain Eukaryota; kingdom Metazoa; phylum Arthropoda; class Diplopoda; order Julida; family Julidae; genus Kryphioiulus; species Kryphioiulus occultus. Next base: position 10,394 of record JAQGAF010005000.1, on the reverse strand, counting down.
ACCCATGTATTATAAACCAAATATTATCAAGTCCTGCAGTCCCTCAGCTATCAGCGTTTCACAACCACTTTTCACAGCTCAAGATGGTACGAAGGAGGCATGCAGCGCCGCATGCCGCTGCTGTGCAATTTAGATTAGTTGTAACTAGCCTGCACCCATGTATTATAAACCAAATATTATTAAATCCTGCAGTCACTCGTCTATCTGTGTTTCGCAACCACTTTTCACAGCTCAAGATGGTACGAAGGAGGCATGCAGCACCGCATGCTGCTGCTGTGCAATTTAGATTAGTTGTAACTAGCCTGCACCCATGTATTATAAACCAAATATTATCGAAGTCTTGCAATCACTCAGCTATCAGCGTTTCGCAACCGCTTTTCACAGCTCAACATGGTACGAAGGAGGCATGCAGCACCGCATGCCGCTGCTGTGCAATTTAGATTAGTTGTAACCAGCTCGCACCCATGTATTATAAACCAAATATTATTAAATCCTGCAGTCACTCGGCTGTCAGTGTTTCGCAACCACTTTTCACAGCGCAACATGGTACGAAGGAGGCATGCAGCGCCGCATGCGCTATCTGACGCCAGGGGAAATCCCGTATACACTGCAGCAAACTGCGCACTTGCTTCCAAGAAAAACTGCGTAGGCATAAGGCGCGAGTGCGTCTTTAGCACGAATTGATCGGGAGGCCCGGCCTGAGCTCGTCCAGGGGCGCCGAGCTCCTCATTGGCCCCCACCGAGCATCCGCCAGGGGGAGGGACCGTCCCCCAACGCTTTTAAGGGCTTTTCATTAAGTCGTGGGACCGCTGGCGTGACGTTTAATTCGATGGCGCTAATCCTTTCGGCCTGACTGATGGGAGGGTGTACGAAGTCAGCCAAGGCTAGAAAGCGCGGAAACCGCAAAATGCTGGGATTTGAAGCCATTCCCGCAGGCGATTTCCGGTTCCGGCGAGGATGCTAATCCTGTTGTTGGCTGGCGCTATTCACCACCTTTCGTGGGGTTTACCAACGCCCTCAGGATGGTATGTGATGCAAACAATATTTGCGGAATACAATAGAAGCTCCACAAATGACTACCCTTGAACTATAAGACACAATAGCAATTTACTCTCTGTATGTTGACCAGCATGGTCTCAACATCTAGTCATGGATGATTAAATTTATTGGCTGCTTGCAAAACTTATACTGTATACCCCTGAACAGTAACTGTTTCTGTAGAAGGGGCTTGACAGTAAATAGGGGAAATTTCCTTTCTGGTTAGAATCTCACTAATAAAACATTGCAGAATTCGATTCGAGATTTGCACTGTTCGTTACCAAAACAGGTAGGGTAATTGTCTGGATATGCTTTCCAGGGCGAGAATACATGTAGTGGATACAAAAGGGGGATTTGGATACATTTTGGTATGTTGGATACAAAATAGCTATTTTGGGGCAAAGTGGATACGATCTTTCTGTCAGTTGGGTGCATACACATGTGCCACACTGCATGGTGTCAGGTTACAAACCATCACGAGTAATCTTGATAATTTGACAGTGTTCAAAATTGAAATAAGTAGATTCCAAAAAAGATCGAACATTTGGCGACATGATTTTTTTCTATCATTAATGACATGGCTAGTAAAGAGTGGATACATTCGGATACCAAAGTGAATTTGAGGTTACATTTTGGATGTTAACCAGTCATGGTTGATACATTTTGGATATAAATCAGTCTTTGGTGGATACATTTTGGATACAAATCAGTCTTTCTAATCTGTACTTACCCTGTACCATTACAATGTTTGAGTTAAAATTCCAGTAGACTACTGTACAGTGTAATTGCTGGATAAATTTTCAGCACATTAGCACAAGGGCAATGCTGGTACTGTATACTTTCGTACTGGTTCTTGATTGATACATTCACGCAATTAAACACCTGTCAGTACACGCTTCATTCCATATGTTGACCGCCGCCTTATGTTGACTAATTTGGTAAAATCTCTTGGGTAGTCATGTACATTTACTTGTACATTAGGGTGAAATTCATTTTGCGGTTCAGTTTTGGTGAAATTTCGTCATTTTGAAGATGTCTAATGACCCACTAAATTGATCGTTTTTTATAAAATTACCTGTTTTAACAATTTTAAACTGAGTTGAATTGAATTGAATGTAGGTAATGTGGACTGGAATCCATTATTTGTGATTTAATTTACTATTTTTTTTAAAAAATCCTTTTGTTTTAAAGTCCAGGAATATGTTCAAGTACAGTACATGTACTTGAAATTATTATTATTACTGAAAGATTGACCTACGTGTATTTCTTACACAAATTTGGTCTTTAGCGATTTTCTTACATACATTATCTTATTTTTATAATTTGCTTTAATTTTTCTTATTTCCGGTAACTCGTTACTAAAAGTATCAAATGGTGGTGTTGTAAATCATTACCCAAAATTATTTGCTTCTTCCTTGGGTTCCCAAACCCTATAAGTAAGTAATCTCTAATCGGGTTTAATCTATGATGCATGCACCTCCCGTAACAGCCCATCATCAGTTGTCTGATAATGTAATTTTTAAATTTTCCAAATGACCCTTGTTTAGAACCTTCCGTTTTGACCTCCATAACGCATTTGTGGGTAGTGGACCATTTGGTCTCGCTGGTATATTTCTCAGAGAAAATGCATAAAACTAATAAATGCGACTCCTACAACATGCAGCCTACAGTACGCACAAGTAGCCTACAGTACGCACGAAATGGCGAGCCATAAAACGATGTTTAAATAATTCATCGAAAATGACCAGAACACCGTAAAGTGTTTTGGTATTGGCGAATTTGATCTTTCCTTTAGGCCCTTTGCACCCCTGCTGGAGCTTGTGTTTATCGACAAACTGACCAGCCAGTGTGTGCTAATCGCCAGTTAAATTTAACACCATTAAGTTCGAATTTTTAGCTTTGGACCAAAAACGTTGACATCATGACGTCACTGTGTACATGTAACGTTTGTGCAGGCTTCCTCGCACCATACAATTTGTTCATTTAATTAGCTATATCTCGGCTTTCCGTTAATTCCCGACCGGAATTAAGCTCTGCTTATGCGCGCATGAATGGACTAATTAAAAGTGTCTAATCGCATTAATTAAGTTCGTTGCTGGGACATGTCGTCGCCAGCGTTTGGGGTTTGGGGCATGTCTTACGCTATTGCCCTCTTGCGACCCTGAGCGGCAAGCGTAACCTTTGACCCTTCGTTCGCCAGTTGACTGTCTTAAGTCTGTGATAATTATGCAGTGTGCAAGATTGGGTTGAAGCATTTTTAGAATATATATATATTTAAAGTGTACATTAACTTGGTACAATGCAAATGTTTGTTACATGTTTCATAATGGTTAAAATAGGCCATGTTGCTGCTAGCTGTTTAACTGGCTGCAATGTTTTTAATTGCTGCAATTAGGTTTTTTATTGCTTGACAACTGGTTGATCACTACAAATGATGTGCATGCTGATCAGGAAAAAGCGAATATTAGCAGTTTGATGTAGTCACCAGTAAAATGCGTTGGTTTGCAATGATTCAGTGATGGTTTAAGACTGGTCGCAATTAATAAACAATGACAACAAATTTTCCATGGTTTTGTAATAAGCTACAATCAGTTATCATAATGGCTGCGCATAAACCACGTCATTACAAAGTGGATTAATTCCCTATCCACTTTGAATTCATTTTCCTCGAATTGGGCAATATCACCATTTTGCTTCCTATTTTAATTTTATTGTATACAAAAGTTGGACAAAATAATTGGCAGACACTTGCTACGGCTACTGTACATGTTTTAATGAAGTGGGGTTTTACTATCAATACAGCATCAGTCTTTTTTTCGAATTTCAGGGGGATAGCATGTGCGCTACCTGAAAATCTAGGGACACCAATCAGGGATTTATCAGGGAATTTGAAAATGGCGGTTTTCATGGAAAGTCAGTGAAATTTTAATGTGCTGGATCAGTTGGGGCCGTGCATATATTATGTAACGGAATTTTTGCCCATTTTAGAAACCAACCCACCCCCTTTAACACTATGTAACACTTTGCATACTACCCACTGTCAATTTCAAATGTCGGCAGTAATAGCCTATACCAATCGTATAATAGGCGCTCTATACGAATTTGTGGATAAGTAATACTCTCGGTATCGAAATAATGAAAGCGCAATATAACTGCTTGTGTAAGAACCGCATAATGAAATTTTATATCATGCAATTATGAGGACACCTATACGAAATCTGTATTCATAGGCCTACTTCACTCGTAAACCATGTAACCAACAATAAAATTGCTCAGTATTAATGTTTCCATTATTTTCTACAACCCCTGTCCATGTTAATGCTGACATCTTCCAATATACACTATCTATAATTAATTATTGGGACACTGCGTTGTGAAAGGCTTTCAACTATTTTAAACAGGACATCAAGTTCAATTTGCTTCAAGTGCCACTTGAGGCACAATAAAAAAGTCCCACAGTCGCCCAGGATGTTTTCTTGCACTGCAGGTTATACCAAAATGTTTTCATTCGTTTATCATATTGCCAACCGTTGACATTGCATGTTTTACCACCTGCACTGTATGTGATATCATACAATGACATCCCTCTCAGTTCCTTGAGAGTTGCCATAACACCTTAATTCGACTATCACATGCCCTCTCGTCATTTTGGTCCCTTTTATACTGCATAAATACCTGGTGTTTATTTCATGTCAGGCATGTTGCCAGTGAGAAAAAGTATGAAAAATGTGAAAAATTGGGTAAAAATGACGATTTATGTGAAAAATTCATTGGAAATGAATTGGAGATATCATAAAATACTTACTAAAATTTGATTTTTATCAGTTTTTGAAAACTAACATTTCTAGGAATATTAAAAATAATGCGTATGTCTTTAAAAAATCATTTCGATGAAAATACACTTGAAATCCATTTTTGGTCGAATTAAAAATATTCGCCTACGGCGGTCTCTTAAACATTGATATTGAATTTTACATCATACAATTGTTTTAGAAAAGCAAGCAGAAAACCACTATTTGTGGTCTGTTTTTGTAAAAATTACCTATATGGCGTTCTCACTATTATAGGTGGGTCGCGTCATGCAGTTTGAGATGCACTGTTATAGCTCTTGAAATAGCTTTTTGAAAAATATTGGGTAAAAAAAGTGAAAAAATCAGATTTTTATGTTAAAAATGTTGAAAAAAAGCAGATTTTTGTGTAAAAAATGTTGAAAAAAAATTTTTATGTTAAAAAATGTTGAAAAAACACAGATATGAAAAATATCCAATTCTTGGATGTCAAAATGTGAAAATTGTATACCAACTGGCCACATGCCTGATATGTAAAGAATGTGCATTTGCATGTGTGTCCCAGCAATTAATGGTAGATTACGTATACATGTACGGTATATGTATATGCATATGCATTAAAATCATGCTGCTCAACAATTATCAGTAATGTACGCAACAAAAGGCACTCGTGAATTGTCGTTATAGAAAGCTTTCCATGTGCTCGTCCTGTCTGTCTGACTCCTACCCCTCCTGTACTGTATGTAGTCCGGTTTTTGCATGTCTGAAACCAATGTCTTCAGCGAGCTTTTGTGTTTTGCCTTGTCAGGCCATCCATGAAGGGAATTTCGCAGTTTCCGTGTCCCTTTCACTGGCGTCCAATTTTGCTCGCTCGTCGAACACGGCGTTCGTTGAGCGAAAAACACTTTAAATAACAAATGGAAATCGATTGATATCCTGACGCCCCTTCCGCGAATCTAGCGCTACGGCGGAAGCCAACGAGAATCTTCTTCTGCGGATGTGGTTTCTCTGGAAATCTGTCCGCTTTGCTTCTCAACTGCAAAATCCGACTCGGGATCTTCTGCTACCCCGCATGGTCCCTATTAGTACCCCTGCAGGTAGGCTGACTGAACCAACAACAGAGATGCTTGAGGACTTCCGGTTCTTGCAAACTCAACCCACGCATTGTGCGGAAACTTGCCTTATCTGAACTTCTTGGAGGTTGCCTCGAGTCTGATGATCGAGACGAACCACAGCGTTATGCATGGTTGCCATAAATGTGCATGCTGTCGGAAAGAACTTAATGTGGACTATAAGAATGAGGGAACATTTCTTGGGGTCGAGCAAGAACCTGGGCTGTGGAGTCAAGTATTTTTGGTAGAGTCGGAGTCGCTAAAAATGCACCGACTGCGGCTTTAACTAATATGGTTAGGTCTTCCCACCTTTTCCCGATTACAGTAGAACCTCCAAAGTTGACCACATCCCCATTTTAACCACATTTCAACTGATGGGACGGTTACTACATTAACTCAATGGAAAGTGACATCTACATGTTGACCACCTGCACCTCTGTATGTTGCATGTTGACCGCTTGGACTATGACACACAATAGTAACTTACTCTCTGTATGTTGACCAGCTTGGTCTCAACATACAGTGTATGTATAGTTATGGTTGTTTAAATTTATTGGCTGGTTGCAAAACGTATACTGTACACCTTTGAACAGTAACTGTCTCAATTGGTTCAAGAGTTCAGTTTGAACATCTTCAGTACCCCTACTTTACTGTATACTCGTAATTGCTGGATAAATTTGCAGCACAGTATCAATACTGCAAATGTACAGTATTATGAAGGCCTCGTTCCATATGTTGACCAGTTTGCGACAGTACTGTATGACAACCGTATAACATGACCATGTGCTGGGTGCACTACTAGACCCTCGCCTAAAAGTTCCAATTTTCTACCCAATGCTCTAGCTTTAGTGCAGCAAACTGTGGAAAAGTGGCAGTGAAGTTCTGAAATGCACTGCAATTAACTATGGTAACAATGCAAAACTGTGTTCCATATTTAATTGCTTACTAAAGTATCATAACTGCTAAATTTAACTTTCACCACTTACATGTATAGAATAAGTCGCTAGCCATGTTCAAATATCACTTTTTCGCATTGAATGTTGGGTTCTTGACATTTATTTTGCAATAAATAAATGGAGAAAGTAAAAAAAAAATATTCCATAGTAAACGACATTCTATTTGGTGGAAAATACATTTGACTTATAATAATTTATTAAAGAATTAAATAAAAACCAAAGTTTTTTTGCCTGGTATGCAATTATGCACTTAGGTACATGTAACTGTTTAACTTAACTCCAGTTGCAGTACATAAATTGTTTTATTGTGAAGTGAAATTGCACTGTGCTTGGTAAAATAACTGCAGCTTGGTATTGCATCGAACTCCGAAATTGCAAAACAGCACTGACAGGTACCGCGTTATGTGGCTATATGCTTCCCAGAAACCCGCTTACCTGAAGTTCTTGGAGGTTGGGTCGAGTATGGGGATCAGTCGAACCATACCATTGTGCATGGTTTCAATATATGTGCTTGCAATCGGAAAGTACTTAAGATTACTATAAAAGTTGAGGGAACGTTTTTTGTGGTCGTTCAGGCTTTGATGTTAGGCAAATACCAAAATCGTGACCACGGCAAAAGACCATGCGTCTCGGAAACTATTTAAGCCCAAAGCTGAGTGCGAGTCTCTCTCCTCACCTATGAGAAAACTCGACGTGGATCTTGCATATGACAGTAGACAAAGAAGAATGCACTACGGGTCTCAGCCCTTATGGCTGACGTTGTATTACTTGTGGTTTTCACAAAACGATGTATTCCCTCAAATCTTCCGCCCTCCAGAAACTTTGCTTACAGCTTGCAGGTGAGTGCTGGCTTGCCATTATTTCAGTTTCTCACCAAATTAGGCAGGTTGCTTTACCAAAACGCCCTCTTTTGTGTCTTCTAGGAATCTAGCGGATCGTAATCGCCAGCAGCAGTCTTTCATGCCCTGACCACCAGCGTGGCTAGGATCTCTGGTAAGCTATTCAGTGTCTCAATTATAGTGTTCTACGGAATATGCCCTGCGCCAAGCGTGTCTTAGTCACAACTGGTGTAATTCATCCTTGCTGTTTTTGTCTTTACGTGTATTTTGGGTTTTCTTGTTTTTAGTGTTTTTTTTTTGTTTCTCCTGACCTAACCTATGCGAAAAATGTAATTTCTGATTTAGCTGCCCCTAACCACCAGGCAATCACTGCCAGCCTACGAACCATTAGGAGAAGCTCACTTTTCTCAGTGTCGCTGCTGGATTAGGACATATTTTGTAGTATAGCCAAATCCTTTCCAAGCTTCAGCATGATTTGGAGGTTGTCTCCTACTTTACCATTCTTGAACTCTGTGACCTTGGCCATACGTTTAGAAATGGAATTCCCTAATGGACCTTGCGGAATGGGGATTGCTGGAAAACTGATTGCAGAACGATTGCAAGACTGAAACGCATTTTATTCCGACCCTGGACGGTCACTGTTAACCTGTCAGAATTCCGATACTGACAGTCAGTTTTTCCAAAAATTCGGTAATCGTCAGTAATGAAATTGCATGATCAATCAACCAGTACAGCGTCCGTTAACGACCAGTATTATTGTCAGTATTTTTCAAACTGACAGTACTACTAGCTGTGTAAGGTTCCCATATTCATATGTAAAACCACAGAGCAACTAGATTGGTTGCAAAACTGATGACATTTCATTCAGATTTAAATTGCTTGCAAACTGGTTGAAAAACTGATAGTAAATTTACTACTGCTATCAGATGTGCAGTCAATATGTTCCCAAAAGTCGTTATCCAATGAAACCGTTATTTTCCACCCTGGGTTAATGCAGTTTTCACCTGTGTAGAACATTTTACACAAAATTATGGACTGACAATTTTTATAGGAATGGTTGCAGTACTGATGGATTGATGTTTCATTCTCATCACTGATGATTCTCCAAATTTTCGGATAACTAACATTCAGTATTGTAATAATGACAGTAACACTGACCGTGTAGGCTTAGTTGCAAATGCAGTACATAATAAAAGCTTTGCATTCAGTTTTTTCCCGTTAGGGGGTTTGGGGCTTTGAATCATGTTCTGCCTTTTCGCCAGTCACTTGACCCCTTCTCATTTCCGGCCAGCATGAGCCATCAATCTGGCAGTGCAACTGGATTGCAATCATTTTTTTCCATGACTGATGAGGGAATTTGCAGCTTTGGGACAAACAAACAAACTTGATCAGTCTGATTTCCTTTGCCATCTAGGGGCAGGATGAACAACCACAGACACAAGAGGAAGAGGCTGCCCAACTTGAGCAATGCCGAAAGGGAGCTCCTCATCGACCTGGCCATCAAGTACAAGGACATCCTGGAGAACAAGAAGACGGATGCCAGGTCCTGCAAGGAAAAGGAACATGCCTGGAAGGGCGTGGCCACGCAATTCAATGCCCAGAGCACCTTGCCGAGGGACTGGGCCAACCTGAAGCACGCCTACGAGAACATGAAGCACGCTGTCAAGAAGAAAGTGTCAGCAGCCAAGACAGCCCAAGGAGACACTTCGGAGACGGAAATCAACACCAATGACGAGAAGGTGCTGTCCCTCTTGGTCAACACTGTCGTCCCATTGAACACAGATTTCGACTCTGATGCCATCTACAACCAGGAGAACCTGCTTGCGGGTAGGCCTTCCGCAAACTGCTTGAGCAATGTTGGGTGTCTAGTTTGGTAACCGATGTGCCCTCTCCTTAAGATTCTCTGGCAGACGACGTCCAAAGCGGTAACCAGGACAGTGGCAGCACCGTCATCGAACTGGACCTGGACCTGAAGGTGGAGGATGCGGACAGTGGCGAAGCCAGCACCCTGCCTCAGGTATTGGCACAGGAAACGGCAGTGGCGACACCTCGTTGTAGGGTGGCGCACTGCTGGAGGAAGGGTTCTCCAGAAATAAAGCAGGGTTTGTGAAGAATGGGAGAAATGAGAAATTGCTGTTTGAAGAATTTAGTTGGATTAGCAATTTAGATAAGGCGTGACGTAGGTAAGACAGTTTCGAGGGGTGTCAAGGGATTTTGGAAAGCTATTGAAAGTTTTGATGAGTTGCCAGAATCTCAGAATCTTGATTGCTGTTTGTTTTTGGAAATGACTGCTAAATAGGACTGGAAATCTGAGAATCTAATGACGTGAATAAGTTCTGGAACGGCATGTAGAAATATTTCAGAAGGCAAAGTAATCATATTGATCGCAATATTATCTTGTAATTGGTGAAATAGCGGAAATTCGCTGAAAGTGTGAGAATGTGGACATTTATTCGCGTAAAAATGTAGGAAGGGTTGTGGACGTTTTCTTAAGTGTGCAACTCGGCATTCTGAGAGTTTCAGAAATACGTCAAGTTCAAGAAAGCTCTAAAATGCAGATTCTAGACCCAATGTCGATCTCTATAGATTCTAGACCCAATGTCGATCTCTATAGATTCTAGACCCAATGTCGATCTCTATAGATTCTAGACCCAATGTCGA
>JAQGAF010004999.1:0-12993 GCA_034687865.1 Kryphioiulus occultus | reverse complement strand
CGTTTGAAATCGATTAGAGGTCTTGTGCGCGTGCAGCGCCACCATGGTCACGTGACCGCCTTCTGCATGTTGTCTGTTCCAAAATTCCGAAACAAGCGTTTTTGACATTTTCAAAGTGTAGCTTCGATCCCCCAAAATGGCAAAAATGGCCAATGCAGATGGCGTTAAGCTTCTTCAAGATCTGCTGAATAACTTGGAAGTGATATGTGAAGAACTAAAAATTGGTAAATTTGATTCTCTACATGTGTTTAAATGCATAAAGTACGCTTATCTTCCAGTATGGTGCATATTCTTGAGCCGACTTCATGATGTGACATTCTTGCATGTTGTCTTGATGTTTAGCTGGATAAATCTGGATCATCTAATTAAATAATTCGTATTGCATATTTCAGATCATTGCTTGAAAAGAGATGTCATGCCAGAGTCGTTTTGCAGAGACGAGTTTTGGAAAAACATTGGTAATTGGTTTTTGATTTCTAGGTTAGCTAGCTGACCAAAATTTGCTTTTTGGCTTACAAAACAGGGAGAGTAATAAAAAGCCCAATAAACCTTGTTCACACCTAGGAAACGTTTCCTAGAAACGTGCATAATATAGTCCTTGGAAACTAATTTCCTCAAAATGTTTCCACAGGGAAACATTTTGAAATAGGAGACATTTGAGGTCTTGTTCTTCCAGTGTGTGGAAACATGTTTGAGGAAATCTTTTTACCAGAAACCATGTTTAAGGAAATCTATTTACCAGAAACTATGTTTTTAGGAAATGTTTTCTAGGTGCAGACAAGGCTTTAAAAACTTTCCGCTTTTGTAGCAAGATAGCATGTTTTAAGTAGGAAACTTTTGAGGCTGTTTTCCTGAAATGTTTCCTCAAACATGTAGACAAAGTTGGAATGCCAATTAAATATGCTCAACCTGTACATGCAGCAATTTATTGCAATACTAATGCATATGGTACATGCATAGAAAAGTGTTGTCATAATCGCCAAAATAATTTATTTTTACAAATTTATTATTTACAGTTGAATCCAGTAAATGTGTCTCTCATGAAGCCACGAAATTGAGTTTGGCATTCAGCAGGCCCCCACTACCTGAGCCGACGTCCCTCGAGCCGATGTGCCGCTCTGCAGAAATGTCTTGTTTAGCTCTTATATCTACACTTTATAAACTTCCCGAGAAACAAGGTGAATATAAGAGGCATAAAGATTTCATTGAAATAATTTTAAAGGCCAGCACTCTGACCACTTATTGTATTTCAAAATTGATTAGGTGCGGTCATAAGACATCGGCTGAGAGCAGATGTTTCAGCCGTTGTTCGCTCTTTATGTTGTCTAGTGACTGAGCTGCTTGATTGCCATAAAAAAGGGTAAGTAAAGTTGATCAATCGACCTTCAGATGAAATGTCAGTGATGTGGCCTTATATTTTATCGCTGTTTTTGTCAATTTTTTTAGAAAGGGGCAAGTTCAGGTAGCAGGAAACGTATGGGAAAATTGTCAAAAGTTAGAAAACTCGCCTCAAGGTAATTTCTGTGGTATTACGAAGGAGACTGTGAGTATGGTTTATAATTTTTTTTTTCATTTCAGACAACAAATCTGCTGCCCTGCTGCAAATATCATCGTACAATTCCCTGATCAAGGATGCGCAACAAGAATTAGATGAGGTTGGCCCCTTCTTCATATTTCCGAACATTTCCTCGAAAACGATCATATGCATAAGGAAACCGTCAATTCAAGCTTATGTTCACATTTATTCAGGAGATTAGGAAAAACTTAAATAAAGTCGATGCTGAGGACGAAGCTGCAGACGCTGATGAAAATTGGGAGGATGATGAATTTGAAGCCAAATGGAGTAACAGCGAATTAGACATAGCTAAATCTGCTCTGGGTTTAGTAAAAACTGCTCAAACGTGCGCAAAGAAGGCATATGAAGTAAGTTTTACATAGCATTCACACCTGAGATTTGGGAATGTACTCGTAGCTTTGCATGTAGATCAGTAATTCAAAATCTGCAACCGTTTAGTCAGTTTCATCAAATGCAAAATCTGACGAACTGCAAGACGAACTCGACGATATTGTCACATCTGTAGAAACATCGAGTCACGCTGTCGACGACTTTGTTACTTCCTTATATCAGCCGATGAATAGATTGGAAGCAATGAAAAAGGTAAGCATTCATGTTTACATTTTCAATGAATAATTATCTCACACATGATTAAATCTCGATTTTACTTTTGCTTTTCGTTATAGGCAGATGTAGTTTCTTACCATTTACAATCCGTTCTGGCAGGTCTCAGGTATGTTTAATCTCGGATTCAGTGTGACAATTTTAAGGCTTGGGTTTGTCAGGCTTTTGGAACGTAAACATTAGCACGAATACTGGGATTTTAAGAAAAATGCACAAGGTCAACCTTGCAGGTTTTTTTCAGGCATTTCCGTGACATTTTGCATGAGATTTTTAAATAACTAAGACAGTTGATGGATATTATCCCAAATATGTATAAACGATGATGACTAATCAATTGGCTACTGCAAACTATCTCATATTTCCCTGACATTTTTCACTTCTTTTCATTTCCCTGGTTTTCCCTGACTTGAGACAGTGCTAATGATGAAATCAGCCCAAACTCATTTATCATAATTTGTTGAATTAAATCGCCCTTTTTTCTACATTAGGAAAAGCCACTGCTATACGGATGCAGATGCTGCATGGTGGAGTTTTCTGTGGAAAGCCATAGAGCACAATTTAGAGAAAGTTGAAAACTTAACTGGCAAGAGGTTGGGGTAAGACTATCAGTAAATATTTCTGAAATTCTTTCTCACCTGTAAAGCGCATACTTTGGTACAACTTGTACATTTAATATACAATAATAATATTTGTCTAAAGGCTTTTTTGTCTGTTTATTTAATGCTGCCCAGTTCAATATGGTCATTCAGTAGAACTTGTAAGCAAATATCCTTAGGACACGTGATGAAATAACAGTTGATAGGTTATATGTTGGCAGATTAGGGGGCAGAGGCATTGACCAGCACTTGACATTAGTTTAGAAAGAATATTACTTTACACAGCATTTGTTTAGACATGTTCACTGTACCAAGTCTGATAAAAAAGAGCAACATCACCAATTTTTTTCAGTTTAAAATGAGTTTTATTTGAAAGCGAATGCACATGGCGCGGTTATAATACTTTATACACGAATCGACAACAAAAGTGACTAATAATGGGTTTCGGTATGGAAGATGAAATTGATGGTGCCCCAAGAAGTGCCTTAAGGTCTGGGAGGTGGTCTCATGCCTGGTGGAGGAGCTGAGTGAAAAAGAATACGGTTATACGAGGATGTGTATGACATTACATGAGGAGTTAACGCGTTGATTCAAATAGTTTCCAAATTACCTCCTCGCATCATTCCGGGTGGTGGTGGACCCCTCATGTTCGGGGGTGCTCCCATTGGTGGCTGCATTCCACGGCCCATTGATGGTGGCATGCCCTCTGCAACACACAAAAGAACACATTTTAACTGCTTGTTTTGCAAAGGGCCGAAGCAAAGTTGGACAGCTGTTGGTTACTTACGCATCATTCCAGGTGGTGGACCCATCATGCCCGGCGGGGGTCCTCCACGTCCGGGCATTCCTTGCGGTGGCGGCATTCGCGGACCCATGCCCACGGGTGCACCAGGGCGGATTTGTGGCGGTGCAGCCACAGCCGTTCCACGGCCCTGCGGAGTCATCACCTGCTGAGATGGACCGCCAACTCCTCTCACTGGACCTTGCAAGCCTGCAGGAAGAAACCAGTTAGTGGATGTTTGACGTTTAAGTTCGCAAAATTCCGCACTTAGGTTGACAGACCTGCGGGTGCGGTACCGACTGGAGCCACGGGAACACCACGACCAGCAGCACGACCGATGCCAGGGCCTGGAGCGGCACCGGGTATGGGCACACGGGGAATATTCTCCTGCAAAGGTAAGATTGGTCGGTTAGTCAATTTGAGATCCAATGTTCGAATTAGTTATTCTTCATGCAAGTTGTTATTTTTCCCCAATTTTTCACATTGTTGCACAATTTATAAATTTTTACACTGGCCACATCCCTGTCATGACTGAGAGGCTACATCGTATGTGGGAGGTTCACACATACGTTGTGAATTATGTTATCAGCTCAAATTCTTAGACAACAAATAAGTAAATAGTGTATCTGCAACCAACACTACTTGTGCCATAAAGCCAAATTAATACATGTTGTATCCTTGATTCTCATGACCATGTCTGTACCGAAAAGCTTTTGCATCAATGAACCATTAAAACCCAAAAGGTTCCAATTTGACATGACAATGCTAAAAACAGTAACCTCTGCAGGTGGGGGTCCTTCCACTGTCATCGAAACGATGTTTTCTCCTCTCAACAACACAAGCCCCAAAACTCTTTTCTCCTCTCTTTCAGAATGCTTGCTGTTTTTCGGCTTGATCTTCCTGAACTCCTCGCAGTCTCCCAGGATTAGGTTCATGTGTTTGTCGAAGGCTGCAAATTAATCATCACATACAATTAAAGGTAAATAATTTTGCCAATAGTTAGTTTTCAAATGTACATTTATCTTGTTTTAAAGGACTGTCATGCCCACCTTTGAATGTCCCAATGAAAATTCTGCTGTCCTGCAGAATGACCCTCATTCTGTAGTTGATGTGCTGAAGCATCTTGTTGTTCTTGCTGATCGTCTGGTGGAGAAGTTAAAAACAACAGAAAATAATAAACAAGGGGACATTTTGTTCATCTGTTTTTCAACTTTCCCGGCTACCACCTTCACCAGCATGATTTTAAAATCGGGTTTAAAACTAGAAAACAGTATTCTGAAACCCCCAAAACGAAAGGTGAAATTCCCTGGGAAATTTGCTTACCATTTTGGCTGTAGTTTGTGGCAAGAAACCAAGCGAATTTGATGGATGAAGATGGATTGAGACCCAAACAAATTTGTACACCAAACGAGTCACGACAAAGGTACTTTCCCTAACGTTCGAGTGACGATCTAAGAACTAACCGGGTTCCAGATCGCTATCGCAACGCTTTGTGTAATTTCAATGGAGCGCTTCGTAGCGCGCGCGTTCAGAGCGTTTTTAGTACAGGGTGTCCGAACGAATTTTTCTGGTTTTTAGCGTTTTCTAAAACACTTAATGCTTGTGCATCGAGCCGTCTACTTATGACGGTTGGCCGATTCGCATGCTAATATTGCCAAAAACATCATTTGGACAAAGCTGTACAAACCTTTATTAATATTTATTTAAAAACCAAATATTAACTGAAACTAGGTGGCGCTGTCAATGGCGCCTAAAATTAAATCGTTTGCCGTGATGCCAAATTAAGGAAAAATCCCGCCAGTGCTGAGAACGACAATATTAGTTTGTTAAATTGAAGCAAAAATGGAAGTTTTATCTCAAATTTTAATCAAGTTAATTATATCTTACTTTTACTTCAATATTAAAATCGATTGTGGTGCGCTTATAAAGCGTAAAATGCGCGAGCAAATATTCTACCAAATTGAGTGCGTTCTTTCCCCATATTAACTGACAGTATTGCTCATACTAACTTAAGAAGGTGGAATTTGGTGTCGTTCTTTTCGAACTTCTACGTGAAGTGAAAGGTAAATAATTTCGTAATTTTACCTTTTTGTAAATTTCTGAATTAGATAATGAGTTTGCTGCTGTAATATACGTATTATGTGCTCCTTTTCGATTGTTTTAAATCCGTAAATTCGCCGGTATCAGCATCGAAGTATAAACGTTCGTTGCACATGGCTCGTTCAATTCGGTAATAAATTGCATAAAAATCGAAAAAAATCATCAATAAAAGATGGAAGTTGACGAAGGAGGCTTCGAAGATCTGCTGGATCAAGCAGAGCAGCTGACCGCCACCATCGACAGCAGCGGGGAGTTGCCTAGAGTGGACAGAAACTTGAAACAGTTGCTGGAAGTTGGTCAGGAGCTGTGGACAAGGACGTCCCATGGTGGAGTTGGCAGAGATTCAACTGATGTCAAAGCGTAAGGTTTTACTAATATCTTCATTCATTGAAAATATGAAATCACAATTTATGCTCGTTTTCTAGCTCCGTGCTTCTGGGATCCAAAGGTTTTAGCCTGCCGAAGATTTCGCCCAGATTGGAAGCACTCAGTGTTGCCAAGTCTTTAGCGCCCATTGAACCACTGCCTGAAACTGATGTCGAGGTAATGTATTTGTTGAATATCAACCAAATCATCGTTGAGGTCGTTGAATACAGGCATACATGTACCTTGCTTAACATTCTCATGGCAACCCCATTTTTCTGTGTATTTGTACTTTGCAGTTATATATACGTCAAGTTTCACATCAAGTATCAACCAAATTTTTTTTTTCAATTTACATGAACATTGTGTTTACTTTACTCGCGGGTTTCAACTGCTGCTTTTCATCGAATGCACTTTTTTCTCCACTTGGTCTCTAAAATTGGGGTATGCCTTACACTCGATGACGGTTTTTGATGGCAGGATTTTTTTTCGAATTTGTCGAATTTTCCTGCGTTTTGTTTGCTCAATCACACATTATGTTATTACGCAGAAAAAGCAAAAACGTTTTGGTTGTATCTTCTAATATATGATAAAAAGCGAATTTGTCTATTTTGGTCATTTTGATCCCTTATTGCGCATCAAAATGGGGTCAAAACGTTGCACTTCAAAACTCCATCTTGACAACGCTGAAAAAAATATACATGTATGTCGTTGTAGAAATGATCACAATGCCATATTTCGCCAGAATCAACAATAAAGTGGTAGTAGACATTTCAGTGCCCCATATCACAGTGGAAATCAAGTTGCAACCTAACTTTAAAATTTACCTGTATAGGATGTTGCTTCTGTGAAAAATTTGATTTCCTGTTTTACGTGTCATTATTAGAACTAGGCTGGCTAACGTATTAACAGAGCTGATGTACATGTATTTTACTGTGTACAAGTGTAAAATGATAGTGCTTCGCTTTAGTACATTTTCGTTTTAAGTAGATGCTCAGGCCCCTTTGCATATATTAATGCGGGTATGCCTGTAGTCGAAACCAACCAATCAAAATTTGATTGCGTCCTCTAGGTTTTGTGGATTGAATGTTCTTCTATGGTTTTTATTTGCAGGGATTTCTGAGGAATGAAAGGGAAAATACGATTTTGTCCATCATTGAAGAGACCCGCAATTCTGTAAGTCTTGTATATGACTGAAGAGTTTCATGCTTGGAATCGAGGGACAATATTTTGATCTGTTATTTGTCATTCAAAAGGCATTCAAGCGTGCTGAGAACATGTTTTGGGACAACATGAAGTCCGAATGGGAGCAACAAAAGCAGAAAATTTTGAACTCGTTTGTAGGAAATTCTGATGACATTTCCGACATTAACATCAATTTGGAGGTAAAATTGAACACTGTCGCTGTCGTTATGATTGCTTTATTATGTTTATTGGACATTTCTCATTCTTTATTTGCAGTCTTCTGTCAATGAACCATCGAATGTCAGGGCCCGAAGTGCGATGGACAATGTTGAAATACAATATGCAAAACAGGTGTGTTGATTTGTGGCAATTCGACGCAATAGGTTTTATTGCACTGTCTTTCATTTTACCACATATGTGTAGGTGTACATTTACAACGAGCGAGTGATTCGGGGAGGTATCAAGCCAAATCTGGCCGATCAGTTCTCTAATGTCGCTACTCAAATTGACGACAAAGTAAGCTAGCTCATTTCATTGGTCCTCGTGTTTTTCATCCTATCTGTACTCATAAAATTCAACTGCTTTCTCTTAGAACATAGCCGATTTGTGGAGAATGGTGCAGTGCATGATCGATGTGCCAGTTAGAATCGAAGAAGATGTTCTGTCGGCCCGCGTTTCACCAATCCTGCAGTCTGGCTTTATTTTCCAAGCCAGAAAATACCTGGAAGAAACGTGAGCGACTAAGTGTTTTCATCAATCGATGAGTATCCATTGTGTCAGCATATTTCACATACTTTCCTTTTTTTTTCCCAGTTATACTAAATATGTCAAATTTACTGTCTGCGGGAATCTGCAACAAGCGGCGTTAGGAGGCATACCAGGTACACAACAACTCATTCGTAGCTTCCTCAACGTGAAATTGCCGCAAAACATCCCTGGACTAGAAGATGGTAAAGTGGACGGTCATCCTGTTTGGGCGATGATATATTATTGCTTGAGAACCGGAGATCTTCCTACAGCTGTGACTGTTGCAAACATGGCTGGGTGAGTTAGGTGTCTGTTTGCTTTCTTGTCACTTTCTCGTGGTGACTACCAACCTGGAAAATCTAGAAACCTCAGAGAATTTTATTCTGAACCTGGAAAACTCTGCGAATTCCATTTTCTGAAATTGGTAGTCACCATGTTTCTGTTTGGGTCATAACTTAGACAACTTCTGATATTTACAAAATTGTTATCGTCGTAATAATTTTCAGTCCTGCTCTCGAGGAATTTCGACCATATCTCGCAGAATTTGTTCGAGACGGAGAGAGACGTTTGACTCCTCGCAACGAAAGCCTCATTCGGATTTCTTATCGACGTTCAATCCATTCCTGTTCTGATCCCTTCAAAAAGTAAATAGTTTCTCGAATCCGGGGTATCTTGTCATATTTTTTGATGAATTTTTGGCAAGCTGTATCTGGTTTCTGCAGGGCTGTTTATTGCATCGTGGGCTGCTGCGACGTCAAAGAAGACCATTCGGAAATTGCAGATAAAATCGACGATTATCTCTGGATAAAATTGTGCCAGCTCCGGCCTCAGTCCCCGGGAGAAGGATCGTCTGCCGATTACCTGACGCTACCTCAGTTCCAGGTCAAACTGCTGGAGGAATATGGCAAGTGACAGTTTCTTTATCTTGTTACAATTTTTGTTGCTGTACGTTAATTATTACTGCGTTTCTATGTTTAGGAGAGAGCCATTTCCGGGCCTACCAGCAACCGTTTCTGTATTTCCAAGTCTTGTTTTTGACCGCGCAGTTTGAAGCGGCCATCGAATTTTTGTCGAGAATCGATTACCTGCGCTGCCACGCCATTCACGTTGCACTGACCATGTTCGAGGCAAAATTGTTGGCGCTTCCTCAAGTTGTCCACGCACCTCTGCGTAAGTTTATTATTGCCCAAGGTCGGATTATTTCAGCTAAGCATAAACTCATTGTTTGATTCTCAGTTTCTAGAGATAAGGCCGATCTGCCTCCTATGCGGCGGCTCAACTTCGTCCGCTTGGTCACTTTGTATACCCGCAAATTCGAATCCACCGACCCCCGAGAAGCCCTTCAATATTTCTACTTTCTGAGGTATGTACTAGTTATTATATTCAAAATGCTATTGCATCAATGAGTCGCGGCATTTTGAACTCACTATGTTTGCTTTTTCAGAAACTTGCGAGGAGCTAAAAAGGAAAACCTGTTCATGTCGTGCGTCAGCGAGCTAGTTTTGGAAACCAGAGAGGTAAGGCAAGACCTTTAAGTCTCAAACTTTAAAACCACCATAGATGTTCCAAAAGTATTTGTTTAGATTTGACTTCCTCAACCTTAATTCATTTTGATAAATGTATATCTCTTACTTTATAACTTTTAGCTGTGTTTACACTATATTGCAATGTTATACAACTTGTTTGAAAATGGAAAGAAAAAATGTTCTTTAACATGATGTTAGATAACTTTTCCCTTGCTGTGGCGGCAAAGATCAAAGAATGTTATAAATCTTGGTATACTCTATAACAAATTAGTTTTGAACTTCGTTGCGCAAATTGTCGTTGGATGTCATATCAAAAGTTATACAAGTTGTTTGAAAATGAGAAGAAAAAATGTTATTTCAAGCATCTTAGTATTGATGACCCACGTAACCAAGTAGACGTTTTATAATTAGTTAACGGGTGTGACGTACTAAATCACGTTATACAACAAAAGTTTTGCAAAGTTCTTTGATATTTACCAACATGAGATTGATAACATATAACCTGCTACATCACGAGAAACTTGTTACATCACATCGTGTTATGTAACAATTTTTTCTTCTCATTTTGAAACATTGTATAACTTTGATAACGTTTTGCTACGTAGTAAGTCCAACTTTTTACCATGTACAGTATATAGAGTTATATAGGGTGAGGCAAAAAGATGTTAACAACATGGCGTCCCGATATTCTATTATAGAACGAAGGAAGATAGCTGCCTGGCCCAGAGGGCTTTACAAACAACAATGGACAGACTCCATAAGTGCATTGAGAGGGATGGGTGCCAAATTGAAACCATGTAACCAAATCCCTGCCTTGTAATTTAAAGTGATTAAACACCCATTTAATGTTAATATCATTTTGCCTCACCCTGTATAACAAGTTTTTCATTAGATTTAAAAACTAATTTGTTATATTATAATGTTTTGTGAGATAATATAAACTCAGCTTAACGTGTTAAAAATCTCTCAAACAAACTTTACAATCTTAATGAAGACTTTATTCATCTTTGCAGTTTGACATGCTGTTGGGACAGCTGCAACCTGATGGGTGCAGGAGAGCTGGTTTAATCGACAAATTCCACGGCGACACACAAAAAGTCATCGAAGCTGTTGCGGTGGACAGCGAGAGTCGGGGAATGTTGGAAGATGCCGTTCAACTGTACGACTTGGCCAAGGTTAGCCCAAATTTCGACGAGAGATGCAGCTGCTTTTAATTACGTTACGTGTTTTTTGAAACATGTTTATTAACATGCTTATTTCAGCTACACGAAAAAGTTTTAGATTTACTCGTGAAGCTTTTGAGCCAAGTTGCGTCGCAACAAAACACCACACAGTCGAAAAGAGACCGCCTTCATCGGATGGCAGTTTCCATTGCAGAAAGGTTTGAACACATTACTTCGTTGCTTCTTGTTAAAATGTCAATAATGCAAGTGCAAGTTGAAGGCTAAGGAATTACTTTTCACTGATTTGTAATTATTTGTGCTAGCCAATTTTTTCTAGCTATCCCAGATATGAAAACGTGTTACGTGTATTTTTAACAGCACCCTTTTGTTTTCCAGATACAAGACTCTGGGCCACACTGCTGATTCCGTCACTACTGGGACATTTTATCTGCTCCTAGACATCATGACATTTTTCGACACTTTTCACACTAATAAATTCCAAGATGCCATTGATGTGGGTTGAGTCTGAACATCTTGAATTTTCTCCTCAGTGCAATTGGATCACCTTTCAAATCAGAACCAATTGTATTTTAGATACTGAAAAAGCTAAAGCTCGTGCCCTTTGAAGTTGAAGAAGTTGAACAGTACGTGACGTCATTTCGGGACTTCTCCGATGAAATTCGCCGTTGCCTGCCTGACATCCTGCTGGCGGCAATGAGCTGCTTGCATTCCCTGTACACCGCAGCCAGGTGAATTTCTATGCCTCCCTCCGATAATTTTGTCATTTTGAAATTTCGAGAATTTACAAAAAGTTTGTACACTCCCACAGGGCGGCACATCCCAAATTGGCGTCGGTTTCGAGGCAACTGTCTGGAACTTCGGCTGGAGGAAACAATGAGGTAATGAATAAAAACTTAAATTATGAATAAAACTTAAATTTATGTATAATAATAATAAATACTTAACAATACGTACAGGTGAATTTACAAGCTCTACAAAAATATATATTGAAGCAAAATTATAGTTGCAGTTGCATGATCCTAATGTGTAGGGCCATTTTTTCTGCTTTATTTAATACATTGTATACTTCTTTTCAGTACATGGTTGGTTTGCAAAAACAGGCGAAAACGTTAATCACATTTAGCGGAATGGTGCCGTACCGCATTGGCGACACGATAGCACGTTTGGTGCAGAAGGAGATGCTCATGAACTGATTCTATTATGGTTCGTTGACGAGTTTATTAAAAAAAAATGCTTTTGAAAGATTTTTGCATTTGTAGATGTTTCAGAAACTGATTTCAGTTGTAAATAACGATTTTAAACATTCATCTAATCCATTCAGTTAGTTTTCATTAAAGCCTGTTCCTGGACACCCCTGCCCACCATGCAAAAAAAGTATTTGGATATTACTGCTTTAACAGCTAATTATTCTTATTGGTGGTTAATATAGCTGATTATTTATAAAACATAAAATAGCGATAACCTCTTCCCTAAACTAGATAGACAAGCATATGAATTTCGGAATTATCGTTTTTTTTAAAAAGTAAATGGCAGTATTAACTACCTATAAAAAATAATGGTGCATTACTTGCATTAGTTCCAAATACGTTTTTGGCACACCTGGGTAGTGTTGTGATAACAATTTCCAGACAATATCGATTTTAAATCGGCATTTAGTTTTCATATGCACTCACTAATGCAAAGTGTCATAAACCCCTGATCTTAATTTTAAAAAATTCCTCATTTCAAATTCATTTTCACCAAAATTATGGTTATGTACACAAAGGTGTGCCAAATTTAAATTACCTATTATAAATTAAACAATAAAGCACCACATTATCACAAGTGCATTTTTAATTACTCTCTAGGTGCTAGAAACAATTGTGTACAATGGGAATAATAATTCATTTTATTGTTGTTTATTTTCGACGTTATCTAATACTGAAGACACACCAAAGCTAAAACGCGATAATCAACAAACGTGGTAATCTCGTTTTCCATTGCTGGGTGGGAAATACACAGCTGAGAACATACCAAACTAAATCTAGTTTTACAACCTAGATAATGGCGCAATCCGCGATGACTTGTTGCTGGTATCACAAGTAAAGTTTGAATTACTCGCTTTGTACTAGAAATAATTGGGAACAGTGGGAATAATAATTTACTTTTGTTGTTCCTGTTAATTTTGATCTATCTCCATAAACTACATGTACACCAATTTGTTCGCAAACAAATTTGAAATTGGCGGGATTCCGAAGCGCCATCTGGTTTGCACATGAGGCTAAATCGGCGCGTGCTCCGAGACGCACCCGCGATCCTATTGGCTCGTTTCCGAGCTTCACGATCATGGGGG
>JAQGAF010004998.1:0-12998 GCA_034687865.1 Kryphioiulus occultus | reverse complement strand
GGGGGGGGGGGGCCAGAAATTTAGGACTAACTGTCATGTACAGTGTTAATTTTACGACAGCAAAGTCCAGTCAAGTGCGCGATCGTGGCATAAGACATTCTGGTGAGTAAATCGAATACTTCAACAAACGTTATGAGTGAAATTCCCAACCAGAGTGCAAAGATTCCACCAATGGATCCCAACATGGCCCTTGTCTGCAAATGTTAACAATTAGTTAGTTTTGCTTTGATAATTGCAAGAAGATTTGTCGACTTACGGTGATTTTAGGTTCTTCGGTAATGGTGGTATAATATAGCGACGAAAACGCCACTTTAAATCCACAAATCGCTTCCCTGAAATATTTTGTTCACAGTGGCTAGTTATGCGAATGGTGGTTATTTCTAATTTGAGTATTTTAGTTTCAAATTATTAGAATCTAGCTGCATAGTATCGCAGAAATGCTCACCGATCAAGGGCGTCAATAGCTCGGGAAGTTAGGTAATGCTAAATTAAAAATAGGGAAATTAATTTTATTTGCTTCACTCATAAACATTGCAATCTTCCCTTATAAAGTTTTTTGTCATCCTTTTGTCAAGTTTTGTGAAACTTAACTTCAGAGGCACAGTAGGTGGCCATCCGTAGACAGTTATGTAAAACTCTTGATTACTTACTTTTTCATCACCATGTGTAAATTTACGGTCGTTTACTTCAACATCAATGCTGAACTTTGTTTCACTGCAAATCAAGTTACAGTATAAGAATCAAATTAAAGCCTTGATTGAAGTTGATTCCCTTTACAGTTCGAATACTGACTCGCATCTCAATGGACAATTGCATCTTGAAGTGTTAAATTTGACCAACTTTGTACAAAATAGTGCTTCGAATTGGTGTAACATATCGCAGGGATAGGTATGGTCTTGATTGTTGTTTGTCGGTGGAGGCACGTTTCTTACGTGGCAGAAGCAAGTCTTGATGGCTTCTCTTTGCAGACACGAATTAACGCAAGCCTTGAAAGATAAATCGTTGTATTTTAGGTAAAAAATTCATAGAATTTCAAGAATTTCCAGACTTACGTCCCTACTGTACTCATAAGGTGTACTGTCTGTATGGTAGAAGCTTTTTCTCATTGCTCCTTCATCGTTACCATCCACACAATGCGAGGCATATGGTGATCTCAATCGCTGTATTTGAGTCTATAAATGCAGTATTATAAAAATAAGAAAAAATGTACTTTTACATGTTTCTCTGTTTAAATAGGATTCCGGACCTAAGCAGGTCCTTACTGACTCAGGTGCTTGTGTCAGAAATCCACCAATGTAGAGTAAATTGAATTTATAACCTTTTTTATTTTGATGGAGGTCCATTTCATTGGATAAAGATTTATCATTTGATGGGATTGAAATGTTGGGGCAGTCCTCTTTGGGTGGACAATTACGACTGGACCGAATTCAGGTGCTGAATTTGCATATATATTCCAAGAGGCGTTGAGATATACTTTTAAATCTAAAATTCAAGAATGAAATCCATAAAATATAAATAGCTGAGTATTTAAAATTTCCATGATTTAAGTGATGAACTAGTTGAATACTTCACCTCCATTGATACCATTCGTCTCATTTCCATAAGTATCAGAATTTAATGTGTAGCAATTGCCATACTGAGATGAGTAAGATGATGTTATGGGCCTTCTTATAAAGGAAACGAGTGTATGCCTACATGTATATTAATATAGGCTACCGGTACATATTAGTCATGCTATGTACCATGCAGTGAATTTATTTCATGGTGGAATTTTAATCGATTCACCAAACTGCCTAATGAGCAATTTCCTGATTATTCCTGACATCACCGTTTACAGACATCAATTTAATGTTTCAGCTAATAATGAAGGTTGTCAGCCTTAAGGGATTACAGTTATAGTGTAGCAAAGACATATTTTACTTATAGCTTACCCTTGGCATTTTAAAATTACTGATTTGCATTCCAAAACCAAATCACCATACGAGTAGCCAATCTGAATTCGTTGTTCATCGGATAAATATTCAATTTTTTGGAGAAAATAGCTTTTGAGAAGTTTTGCTTCAACCTATAGATAGAACAATGGATGTTGGCCTTGAATTCAGGAAA
The DNA here is from genome assembly GCA_034687865.1 of Kryphioiulus occultus. Taxonomy (NCBI): domain Eukaryota; kingdom Metazoa; phylum Arthropoda; class Diplopoda; order Julida; family Julidae; genus Kryphioiulus; species Kryphioiulus occultus. Next base: position 10,892 of record JAQGAF010004998.1, on the reverse strand, counting down.
ACTTTAAAAATGTGCTGATATTTCTTACTGGTGTTATGTTAGACTCATTTTCAACTTTAAGTAGTCTTAGGGCGTCTTGCCATAACTTTCTTGACAAATTCCCAGCGTCGTTATTGTACAAGGAGTTTGCGCAAATCGTGACAGCCGGAAGTGGTTGGTGCAATTCAAATTCGTCTTCTGAGATTTTTACCACAACTCGATACCTGCGGGGCATTATTTTCGGCATTTTATATACCAGGTATAAATCAGAATCAAGTTATACAATGTGAAAATGCTCGCATTATTTCATTTACTTACTCCAAATACTGTCCCACTAAATTGACTGTTTTCTCTGTTGCAATGAGGGCTCCAAACACCACAATTATCAACCAAAATGCTTTTCTTATTTTGGATGGTCCATTTGAAATCTGCATCAATCTTTTCAATCCAGGTACTGTGGAGGTATAGGCGAAGTCGACCATCAGCTCCTTGCATTTCACTCCTAGAGATTCTCGTTGCTTTTCGATTTCGGCATTCACTGCACATTTTGTAAAACAAATGTCTAATTCACAATTTACCAAAACCTACATTTAGTTACACGTATGCATACTTACTGTTTTCTGACATGTGAACACGGAGACTTTTTATGGCTGTATAATTTTGCCAGGGAAGGTTGTTGCAACCACTTCTTATCAAGTTATTTTGTTGATTGTATATAGCATAGGTAATGCTGAAATTGACCCTCTATTAACGGTATCACTATGTTGATATGCCGCATGAGTGACAGCCTGCTGACCAAACATTTTAAAATGCTAATGGATGTTTGACACTATACATGTACGTGGTCAAATTCTGCCTTGAGTTTTAGATGAAAATATATGACAATACATGTATATATTTTTCCACTATTTTTTTTTAAAATTTCGCTAATAACTCAAGAGGAAAGCAACATTTGATCGACATTTGCGTTTAGGGCTATTCCTATGTTTGCACTACACTGTACGTGATAAAATGCCATCTATTCTATTAATAGAATTTAGATTAATTTTCGGACACCTGTTTTGGGCAATCTACAATTCGTGCAATATGCTGTCTCAGTTGAATTCGACCATTTACTACCTTTACAACACGTTAAATATACAGAATTCGTGAAAATTTCTTGATTTTCTCGTTGATGCTTACTAGAACCAATAAATCTAGCTCATTTCCATATCTTGCTAATTATTTTCACGTACGCGGTACATTTACGTATTCAATTTGTCATTTACACATGCACTCTGGAGAATATAGTAAATGTGAATTTTCAGTGGCACCTTGCACGTGCAAGACCCACGTGCCGCCGTTCGAAATCCATTTGAAAAAAATTGGAACAACGCGTTTCTCACATTCCGAAATGACAAAATGGCGTCTTCAGTACCCAAGCCCAACGACCACAAATGCTACCAAGAATTTCGCGACAAGATGTTGTTCATCGACTGCTTTCTGGAGACGGACGACGGATGTCGCTTCCCAGCCCATCAAGTGGTTCTGACGTTGAGAAGCGATTATTTCTACCAGCGCCTCGTCGACCCCAAAAGGGTCACATTGGAGGACGTGTGCCAGTTGAGGGTCGAAGGCATTCCGTCAGCCATCTTGAAAATCATTCTGGACCTGATGTACTTCCAGGGCGTCTCGATGAACTGCACCGTCGCCAAGGAGGTGCTGCACTGGGCGGACCATTTCGGAATGCCCGAATTGGTGAACTTGTGCTGCGGCCGGCTGGTCAAGCTGCTGGACAGCAGCAACTGCATCGGTGTCCATCAGGCAATCACGGCCATCGTCACTCCAGAGGCCGTTGCGGAGTGCGAATGGTTTTCCAAGGTGGCCAAACGGTTCCTCCTGAAGAACTTTTCAGAGGTTTACAGGTATGCAGTATGTCGTTGGCTAGGTCTAGCGGGGTGACTGGTTTCTGAAAAACCTTGAAAACCTGGATGTCAGGGAAATTTATTTGGTATGGAAAAGTCATGACAATAATGTCTGGAAATGCGTTGTGACACAATGATTTATATTGGTATATCTCTCGAAATAGCAATAGAAAAGCTGTATTTGTGATGATCTGGTTTTTTTTTTATAAATTTCATCTTCAGCGTTTTCGTCAATCGAAATTCACCTAAAATCCATTATTTCCGCTAACTTTTTTAAATTTCGCTTACGACGTTCCTAAATGCTAAATACGGTAGTTGGCTATTTACCCGACTTGTATATTATTCAAATTTTTAAACAAAAAAAATCCCTGCAACGTTTCCATCATCTTTAATATTTTTTGAAATTTCGAAAGAATCAAAGCTCTCAGAAATGCAATGTTTGAGATGTAGTAATTTCAACCGCAATATATAGGGTTCAAATCGTTATTAATATTACGTGTATATATATATACAACTAAAAATCCATTATTTTTGTTGTCATTTTTGAAAAATGTAACCTCCGGCATTCCCTTAATTATTCACGTTTTTATTTCTGTTTACAAAATTGTGGGATAAAATCCATCATTTCGTGAAATAGTTTCTGAAATTTCTGCCACATGGCATTTGAAATGGAACGCTCATTGCCCACCTGGCTCTATTGCCAGCTCTTTCCGACTCTGTTCATGATTTATACACTACTCAAATCGCTGTCGAGACATTCAAATCTTTAAAGGAACACAAATATAGCGTGAAAATGATGTCCAAAGGTTTAATAAGTGGTGGGCTAAACACGTGACTCGGCCCTTTTCTGAAGTTAAAATATGTCAAATCCGCAAGTAGCGTGTTGTTCTAAATTTTTTGGAAAACCCCTGCAAAAGTAAGGGAAATTTAATTGAAGATACGGTCAGTCACCCTGGTCTCATCTTGACCAGCAGAGCAAATGTCCATCTTGTGACTGTTGGGGTCGTATGACGCTGGCTGGGGATTTGGAAGTTGTTAACATCGGCATGTCAGCCAAAAAACTACCCACCCCATGGCTCTGTTTGCAGGGAGAGCCACGAGTTTCTGGAGCTGGCTCACGATGACCTCTTCGACATCCTCAAGATGGACGAGCTGGGGGTCAAGGACGAACTGGAGACTTTCGAGGCGCTGGAGAAGTGGATAAACCACGACTACGTGGCTCGCCAAGACCTTCTGTCCAAGCTGATCCAAGCGGTTCGAATCGACCTTCTGGAATCGCAAGAGCAACTGGCGAAGATTAGGAACAGCAATCTGATGACCGACGTCGTGTTCAACCTGCTCAAAGCATCCGCCACCAACCACACGGATACTCGATGTCCCTACGAGATCATCCTGGTGATCGGAGGATGGACTTCCGGTAACCCCAGCAACCTGGTAGAGACTTTCGACGTGAAGGCCAAGCGCTGGAGCGTCGCGAGCTTCGCCGATATCCACGCCAGGGCCTACCACGGCGTCCAGTTCCTCGATGGACTCGTTTACGTCATCGGAGGCTTCGACGGGTCGCGATACTACAGCACCGTGCGATGCTTCGACCCCGAAGCCAGGGCGTGGATGGACAAGGCCAGCATGTACAACAGGAGGTGCTACGTCAGCACTTGCGTCCTGGGTGAGTCCTACCAGGGATCTCCATTCTCCACGCCCAAGAGTTGACTGACTGCACAACGTGCAAAACCCATTCAACTCTTGGAGGAAAAAGTTGGAGAAATCGATCCAGTGATGACCGTGTGTTTCGAAATCGCATAGATGGCGCCATCTACGCCCTCGGAGGTTACAACGGTCACAACAGGATGGACTCGGTGGAGAGATATGACCCCGTCAAGAACCAGTGGCACTTGATCGCCCCGATGAGGAGACAGAGAAGCGACGCCAGCGCAGCTTCCTTTAAAGGTAGTGATGATAGTTTGCTGAAGGTTGACAAGTTTGGCAGGTCTCTAGGTGTCATTTAGTTTGAATGAGCTAGGTCCGGATTTCATAAAACTTTGAGGAGTGAAGAGTGAGCAACTAAGAGTTGATTATAATTCTGTTTCACTAATATGTTATCCCCGAACTTCTAAAATGTGTGAAGATTGGAGGATTGAGGCCTGAGTATAGGGAGATTTGAGGAGTATGACAGGTTCAGCCCGTTCTTATTGAATAGATGATGAGCCAAATGTGCGTAGAGGTGCACCATATGTTTCGCATGGCTGATTGGGTTCGCGTGTTACTGCAGGGTGAAACCTTGACATTGTGTTACTGAGATTAACAATATTTACCTCTCATACGTTAATTTTTCACCTTAGCACAATAACATATATATCGTTGGATGTTAAGCTCAATATCTCAACTGTTCTGAGGATTTTCAAATCATCCCTCATGACAATCATGAGGAGTTTGGGTTTTATCTCATCTGTACTCCTCATGCATTTTTTTATGAAACCCACCTCGGGTTTCTACCCTCAAATTCATCATGTTCTTCATTCTTCGCTCCACAAATTCTCATATAATTTTATGAAACATGGAATCCTCAATTCATAACAGCTGTCTCTCCGATTCATCCATTACTCGCAGCTCTGTCCTCCAGATTCATCAATTCCTCACATCCCTCAAATTTTATCAAATAGGATACAGGACTCGATTCTCCAATCCTCACATATTTTTGAGGATGGGTATGACATGTTTGTTAAACAGAATTATAATCAACTATTCACTACTCACACTTATCTCATCCATAAGTCCTCATAGGGCCCTGAGCAGGTTTCTACCCTCACATTCATCAAGCTCTTCATTATTCACTCTCTAACTCCTCGCATATTTTTATGAAACGTGGAATCCTCCATTCCTCGCATCTTCCCCTCAGATCCATCAGTTCCCCAAAACTCCTAAAAGTTTATGAAATAATACCCTGGAACCCTGGTCAGCTTCGACCACCTTCAAGGCCTGACCTGGATGACCGTTGGCAGTAAAACGTTAGAATAGCGCATGACCAAACAATGTTTTTCTCGCGTTCGATTCCAAGGGAAAGTGTACATCGTTGGCGGCTTCACCGGTCAAGACGTACTGGACTCGGTCGAGTACTACGATCCCTCGAAGAACACGTGGACCCTGATGCTGAGTTCGATGAGCTCCCCACGGAGCGGGGTCAGCTTGATCGCATCCGACTTTGGCCTGTTTGTCCTGGGTGGTTTCAACGGCACCCAACGCCTGAACACAGCTGAACGCTACGACCACTTCTACGACCGTTGGGTGTCCATCGCCCCCATGATCACCCAGAGGAGCAACTTCACCACCGTCCTTCTGGACGGTCGCATTTACGCCATAGGCGGCTTCGACGGGGTCACCACCATCTCTTCGGTCGAATGCTACAATCCAGAGTCCGACGTCTGGAAAGCTGTCCAGCCCATGAACGTCAACAGAAGCGCCACCAACGCATGCGTCCTCAGAGATTTGCAGAATCCCATGAACTACGCCTACGCCAGGATGATGTCCTCGCCACGAGGCTTAGTGACGTAAACATCCGTGACCCGTCCAAGGATGACCACAAGAACTTCGATGTTGGGACAATGCGAGTGAAATCTCAGCCTGATTAAAATGTTGCCAGTTATGGTCTTATTCAGTATCTTATCCAGTTTGAACGTGGAATTTCAGTTAAGAGGTTGGCAGAACCTGCCCTTTCGATGGTTGACATTTACAATGTACGTGGATATTTAGAAAGGACATCCAGGTGTAGCGAGAGTTCAGAAGAAAAAGTCATCGAGGTTTACTTGTCATTCATGATTATTCAAGTTCCTGTTCTAATAAGGACGTATGCATAGTGGGACTAACGATAGTTTTTGGCCAAATTACATGCCGCTGTTACAGGTTTTATAAGTCAGTAAAATTTAAATAATAATAAACACTTGGAGCGCAATACAACGAAAGATAATTAAACGAAAGTTAGAAGTTGCAAAAGTAAATGTATTTTTTATTCAATGCGAAGTTTTGTACGTAAATGGTGCACCGAAACTTTATAACAAAATACTAGGTAAAACAGTGCCATGTAGGGTCAATATTTTAAAGCTTGTTTATAATGCCTGCCATGACTCAAATCAATGGCGTCATCCTTCCCTTGACTACACATAGCCAATGACAGTTAAAAAAAGGTTTTGTAACTCAATTCAACTTTTGGTTTGCTTAGATACAAAAGTAGTGGTCAACAACTATTACAAGAAAAAGTTAACTAACAACTTTAAATGTTATATTTAATTAGCAATGTCATATTCGTTATTGAGTGCGTCATGCCTATTAAACTGTACTTGAAATTTTAATCGCTGTCAGTGACGTAATGTTACTTGACTACGGATTGTAAGGGGGAAATGCTCATTGCAGAATCGATCGTTAACGTATTTATATCGTGGTAAACATATCTAATGACAACGACATGACAGAAGTGTCAACCAGGACAAGATCGCTTTTCATATTAACATACTGTTATAACGGATATGAAAACCATTAGCACAACGTAATTAGGACATTTAATATTAGAAACAAAGAAACTTTAATACATAGTAATCGTGAATTGACAATTTAATAACAATAATTACAGGTCAAACTAATATGGATTACAATTACAGGATATTTCGGGATAGTTTTTAAGTGCGGAATAGGAAAAACATGTTTCTATGTATTGGTATATCGGTTCTTTACGTGTTTAATCGTGATGGACATTAATTTGATGGCGAAATCGACCAGTTCGCCCAGCGACATGATAGAAAGGCCAATCCAAAGACCCAAACTTCCTCCAATCGAACCGAAGACTGTCGTCCACTGTAATTGAGAAACACAAATTGACAAGAAAATGATGACAAACATGTTAAATGTACAGTTTTCGGACAAACGTTTCCAAATAACGTTTATGCTGTACGTATAATGCAGATTTAGAAAGCATTAAAATTAATGTTTTTGCAAAATATACACGATTCAACTTTAGTACAAACATACATGTACGTGTTTTAGAGAAATTTTTAATTATTGAATTTTACTCACGGTTATTGCAGCTTCTTCGGTAATAGTCTCGAAAAAAGAAGCTGTGAGAATAGCATTAAATCCACAGGAAAGCAGCCTAAAATCAGGTGCAATATTCGCTAAATTTACCCAGTTTTATCATAATTAATATATAACATTTATATTAACTTAAGATATAAATATCTGCTTACAAGTTTGGTTTTCCCTTTCGGCGTCTCATTACAACACCTTCGATAAATTCCTGTAAAATGCAGATACAATTTTAATAGGAGGACTTCATCATACTTGTGAAAAAGGATGACTGCTGAAGTCACCTCACAAAATTTGTAAAGAAATTTCAATGTTTTTCCTTTCATTTTTTATTTCTATAGATAAGTAAATTGTGCCCATCACTAAATTACAGTTTCGCATACCTTCCCATTACCATACTCGAACCAACGGTCATCTTGCTCCACATCTATGTGATACTTGGTTTCTCTGAAATTTAATTGTGCAAAATTGTTATATTTAATGATGGTTCTTAGCAGTGCAGTCATAGAAAACTTACTGGCATCGCAAAGGGCACTTGCATAATTGCGCTGCCATTCTATCAACCTCAATGCACATATCTAAACGAATGAAAAAAGTCCATAATGACGTAAAAGTTAAATTGTTCTATTTACAACACCACACATTTGTACACGTCGAATGTATGCGGTAAACATATTTCGTTTTTTTTGTGAGGTCAGTCCTAGACTCGCCATTTTCTTAATTTGGTCTACGGCAACTAATGTCAGCATAATCGTGATCCGGCGACTTAACTAAAAATTAGTACCTGATGCCCGATTACAGTCTTTGTTCCTCATGGTTGAATTTTGTGGCAATGGCACACTTTTCATTGTGCATTTGCACAATCTCATGGTTTCTCTTTGTAAACAGGTTTTCACACAAGCCTGACAAAGAAAATATTGATGCTGTATAAACATCACAACGAGCTGAGTACTGATGTATTTGGAGATAGTGAATTTGGAAATACCTCGTACGTGTATTCGTAAGGAGTACTTTCTGAATAATAGTAGCTCTCTTTAATTGCACGATGGTCATCGTGGTCCACGCAGTGTGATGTGTAGGGAGATTTTAACCGATTGATGACAACCTGAACATTAAATTAAGTTAGTTTTATTTGTTAATTTGTTAAGAACATTTACAAGGACATTGGTATACAGGATTTCCAGTAGTTTGAACTGAATTGAAATAAGTGTTATTTCGTCCTTAAGAAGGTATGGCCAATTATTGAGCAACCTACTGACTTGATTATGAACTGATTGGTCATATTTTTTATTCTACATGCATAGTGTAAACATTTTAAAGTAAATGATGCAAAATTGAGTTCATTTTAATGCATTTTTAATGGAAGTTTAATCCATAATAAGTTTAGCTTGTGAATGGCAATTAAATCTTACTCTTTGCATTTTCATGGTTGTCCACTTCTGAGGAAACGTCAGATAGGCGTGTTCTTGTTGTAGTGGTGGCGCTGTCTTCGACTCGTGAATAAAGATAGCGGGACCATACCCTGGTGTTTTATTGGTGTAAATATTCCATGGAGCTTGCAAATATACGGTAATTTCTGCAAATAAAGCAATTGTACGTGCTCTGTTAATAATGAATCTCAGATGTTGGGTGATGTACCACATTAAGATAATTGAGTTCTTATGAAAAGATAGTGGATTTACACCATTTCTAATCAATTTTTGCTACAGGAAAAAGAAGAGATTGAAATCGAAATTTTTACTTTTCGAGCCTCAACTGATTTGAAAATAGAAGGAAATTCTAATGAAAATTAAATTCAAAGTATTCCAAGTATCGTCAGAATATGGGTAAATATGACCCACCGCCATTGAAGTCGTTGGTTTCATTGGTGAGGTTCTCGAAAAACGAATTCATCGTGTAACAGTTGCCGTAAACTAAGGAGTAAGTCGTGATTATTGACCTGTTGGAAGAAAATGGCAAAATTTGTAATGTGTTATTTCATTACATAATTTTTTATTATTCCATGCCACGTTTACCCGTGGCATAAATGTCCCCCTGAAATGCATCTCCAAACTAGGTCATCGTACGAATATCCGATTTGAATTCTTTCTTCTACCGACAGGGTGAATATCTGCTTCAGAATTTCCCTCTCTATTGCATGGGACACAAACTGCAATTGATTGAAAAAAAAATTAATAGTTATAATGCTGAATACATGTGCATGTATGTCGAAACATATTTCAGTGCAATCATGAACTCGTTGGAAGGATGCTAAAATCAATTTTATTTAGTACAAATAAAAATATATATCATTTTTACCAAATCTAAAGTTCTGTTTTTTATGCTAGCATGTTGCAAGGCACGCTCCCACACTAGTTTTGAAAGGTTTCCAGGCGCGTTCATATTCAATAAACTGTTTGCACAAATGGTGACTGCTGGCAATGGTGGGTTAACTGCGATGTCTCTAACCACACGTTCGATCACATCGTACCTACATGTAATAAAATGTTGATTTCTTCAACTCAGTTCAATTCAGATCACAAACCAAGATTCTGAATCCCAATATTCAACCATGTATATGAATGCAATTTAATTCACTATGACGTCTTGTAAACTAACTCACTTTAAATATTGGTTCATTAAATCGTATGACTGTTGCACTGTTATGAGAAATCCTATCAGGAGCATGGCACACCACATCATCTTTGCCATCAGGGATTTGCTGCGGCAAACTTGCACCAATCCTGGCACTGTGGTAGTGTTGACAAATGATGATACCAATTTTTTGCATTCCATAGAAAAGGAAACGTTCTCTTTCGTAGACGATTCCAGGACATTTGCTACATAGTTTAGTTTAAAACGTTACTAAGAATGAGTAGCATGCCCAAGCATACTGTACATGCGCAAACATGTTTCTGTACGCTACATCTTGACTGTACATGTAGATTGTAAACAGTACTTACATGCCCAAGTGGATTGTATTGTGAAAAGTTTCTCTGTTGAATTATTTTTCATTGTCAAACCTTGTCTAACTTTAGATATTAGTGTGATAGTATCGGTACTTTTGAACGCTGAATGAATTTAATTTCAACAGTATATTTGCAACACCACCTAGATTGTATAAGATGAAATTAATAATGCGGCGCTTGATATGAGTCATTTTGGTACTTGATGGTCAGTGTTAATTTCTGTTGACCGATGCCATTTGATCCGCAGCGCTCAAACATTGATGACAGCAGATGACATGTTTGCTTTAGTCTTTAATGATCGCATTTTAAACATAAGTTAATATATTAAAGTTGATAGCGTGTCAAAGCTTAACATACTGGACAGATCCTTGAGCACCTCAGTGACCTTACGTTTTCCATACATTTTGTGCTATATGGTGTATCCATCTACAGAATTAATTTAACCACATACGTATACAAGTGCACTGCAACTTAGTTTATGCATTATAGTTCCATTTGCTTTGGAATGATGTAATATAAGGGCAAATGAAATTCTAGAGAAATGTATTTCAAAAGCGACAACATTGACTTTTTTTACCCCTTGACGTAGGCAATCATTAATAGCTTACATGCTGTGCTGCTTTGCTCGTCAAAGGTTATATTAATATTGTATTTTACACTAAATATCTTTAACTGTTGTTTTGGTGTAAAATCGACAAACTGCATGACGTGCTAAAATGCACATCAGGCGAATTACAAAATCGAATAGTTCTCCAAATGACATCACTGAAAGACCGATCCACAGGCCCAAGCTTCCGCCAATTGAACCGAGTATTGTCGTCCACTATATATTCATAAAATCAAATATCTTTTTTAAAATTATTTCTCTATTTAAAAATATATTGATCGAGGCAATGCACGTACAGAAAGTTCTGCCACTTCTTGAATTGTTTCAAAATAAGAAGCTGCAAACGTCAGGGTAAATCCACAAATACTTTCCCTGAAAGTTGAG
>JAQGAF010004997.1:0-13000 GCA_034687865.1 Kryphioiulus occultus | reverse complement strand
GACACTGACGTCGAGTGCAGACCCATGGGCAAGGTGGAGGGTGTGAAAATCATAATTTTTGATATATTGAAGACATAACTTGAACGTTCCTCTTGACCACTCCTCACGCTTTATTTTTCACTGTCCAAATTTTTCGTCTCATCTCCCACCCCCACCCTTGGGCTGCATTCTTGACTTCGAGAGTCCATTAATGGGGGGCCCCAATTGTTTCTGCTCTCTGGCCAAATCGCCTTCTGCTAGCCCTTGATAAGACCCGAAATCGACGATCCACCAGCTTGTAAATCTTTGATTTATCGACGCCATTATTTACGGGGGTAATGGGTAAGGGGGGTCCAAGCATTGCCCACGTTGTCCGATTAACGTTTCGGACAACTAAACAATGGCCGTTAGGGCCGAGAGCGTCGCCCCCTGGTAGCCGATATCTCGGTGACGCCACTCGTCCTAATTTCTCATTAGGTCCCCCGTCCTCCCTCTTTACCCCCCACCCCTATGGGCCTAATCGCATTACGAATTCGACACGTCCGAGCCGCTTCTACTAATTATCAGAAAATATTAATTGATGAGGATAATTCGTTCTCCGATAGCGATTAAGGGCCCTTGCGGGACATGGGGGGCCTGGGGAGGACCAACGTACTGAATCCAGTACCGGAATAATACTATGTAGTGGTCCGGTGCCAGAACCAATGCTAGAAACTGGAGCCAGAATCACTAGCCCGATAAGGGAACGTTCAACTATAACGTGATCTCTAAATCTGGCATTTCAGGTACAGCCCCTCCCCCTGAGCCAGCACTGATCATCCCCTCCCCCTTAAGTAATTTGACATCTTGATTGCGAACTATTTTTTAAAGGGTTCAAACACACAGCACAGGGCTTTCTAATCATTTCCTTGACATTATACATGTGAATTTAAAAAAACACAAAATGGTGAATTTTATCCTAAATTTTGGACATGTATAAATGATGATGATGATTAACCAATTGGCTCATGCAAACTATCCCAATTTCTCAGGCAATTATACGGTATTTCACAAATTCCCTGCCAGTTTTTCATTTCCCTGACATTCCCTCAAAAATATTTAATCATTTCCCAGACATGTAGTTTTTCCCCAAATTTTTATAACTAATTGGCTGATGCAAACTACCAATTTTCCTGACATTCCCTGACTTTGCAGAAAGTGGGAATCCTGTAGGCAGTAATTTCAGGATTACTGTAGGTTGACATATTTGGAAAGTGTTACCTGTAATAATTGAATTTTGAGTATTAGTTTAATTCTTTTTTTTGGACTTGACCCAACCTCACTTTACCTAACCCCCATAGTGATGACAACATCATTGCCAAAATAAAATTTAGACGTCAGAACTGAGTGAAAATCTGGTCAAAATGACACCACAAATGTCTAATTTTAATTCAAAGTGGTGATCCCCTTCTACCCCAAAAATTATGACGATGACGCATCATTGATAAAAATGTCAACGTGAGTACAAACTTCGTTCAAATGAGACCACACAACAGAATTTTACGTAACAATCAATGGCGACTAAGCATTTGGTTGATCCCCCACCGCCAAAAATGATAATACTGAAACGCCCCCATGATGATATGCCCCTAAACTGGCACTTAAGTGTAAGTCTGAAATCATCACCGTACCAAAAATCCTATATAGGGCTGTTCCTATATTGTCACAATCAGCATTCAATAATTCAAATTTCAAGCAAATCGTTGCTAAAGTCAAAATGGCATTTTCTCAAATCCCGCCAATTTTCATTGGAATACGAGTTGCCCTCACCAGCTGACCTCTCGACCGCTCAACATCAGGTCAACTGGCATTCTTATATACTAGTATGTCGTATTCACGCTGCTGTTCCTCATGTCCAAGTTGTCATACATGGACAGCAAGCCAGTATCAGCAACAACAACAACGTTCGAAAATTCGAAGCGCCATTTTGGGTCGACCACAAAAAACTGATTTTCTCCTAATTTTCGGCCCGGATTGCGGTCGACACCGGTATCGATTAATTCCTGGCGAGTCCGGCTACATCGCTCGCGCGAAACCTCGTCGAATTACCTGCGATTTTCGGTGAAAAAGACGGTTTTTCTGCAGCTCGAATGTCGCCATCCTGCCCTGAAGCCTTCCATTTTTCCGCTGCCTTCCCGGCATGCCGATCGGCGTTTCAAGTAGCCAGTGTGGCAGAGACTCAGTGCCGCATTTTCCGCTAGCTGAAAACGCAATTTCGTCCCGAAAATGGGTTTGGGGCTCCCGAAAAAAGCGAAATTTCACCAGTTCTATGACCCCTTGAACCCGGGCTTCCTTTTTCGACGTCCGAGCAAGGTTTTCAGCGACAAAATCGGCCAAAAGCCGCATTGCACGTTTAATAGCTAGCGGGCATGGCTGCCCAGCTGCGGTTTGCACCTTGGCCTAGCAGCAAAGGCGTTCGACACGAGCAAAATTCATCCAAAATCGTAATTTTAGAATCAAAATTTGGGCTAAAAACTTAAACAACGAAGAAATAAAGCTTTTACGTAAACGTGAATAAAACCACACCAATCTGGATTTTTTAAATCAAACCTTTCAGCATTACGAATTGAATGTTTTGGATGAAAATCAGGGGCAGATATTGTATTGAAAAATAAAACCATTGGCCTAGCAGGGTAGCAATTCAAAACGTACCAAAAACATTCCAAACACGTAATTTGTTCACTAATATTTAGAGGAGATTTATTTAAACCATAATGATTTCAACAACGAGGATATCAAGCTGTTGGGTATACGTGAATAAAACCATAGGAATCTGGGTTTTTATATCAAAACTTGCTTAAAATCAGCAAGAATTCAGTGATAATATTTGAATGTTTTGGGTGAAAATCAGGGCATATTTTAGCGAAAACTAAGAAAAAGCTATAAATTTGTAAAGATAACTTAATTTCATTCAAAACGCACTAATAAACATACATTATTAATTCAGAGTTGTCAATAGACATTACTAATCATTCGCTAATCAACTTTTAATGTCTGTTTTTGCAGTCCATCGTCTCCGGTCATCGGTCTGGCCATTGTACACAGTCATTCCTTGGGGGGAACCACTCTACTGTGCCTCAAAGATCCCCTCGAACTCATTAGCCTGCAGTTAGTGTGAGTGTCTGTCTGAAATGGACATGGTTTGAAAGTATAAAACGGGCAACGGGTTGAGCGGGCCTAGTGTAATCTGACAGTTTCATGCATGTTCTGCTACGTGCTATTACGAGCCGAAGACGTTCCTAAAATATTACTTTCACAAAAACTACTGTTTTTCAAAGTTGCATTCAAACATCTTTCAGACCCACTTATCTCAACCGCATCCCGGATCTTCTGATGGAGCCCGACGGGTCGAAGTTCGCCGGTCAGCAATTGGCCATCGCCAAGGAGCCCTTCGACCAGCACATCAGGCTGATGCTGCAGAGGAAAATATCCAATCCTATTTTCAAGTAAGCCGAGTAAAAAAACCCGAGTTTAGTGAAGTCTCATCATTCGATTCATCTCGATTTTGATTAATCACCAAGGACCTTTCCTCTTTTAGGTCCAATCCCTCAGCGGACTTAACGGCCGAAGAATGCATTCAGCTTGTCAACCGCTCAACGAGGATCTTGCGCGAGGAATACATAGAAAAGCAGGACCTAGCCCGGGAAAAGATCCAGGAACGGTGAGTCTGATAGTGGTTCTGGATGCTTGGGCACATTTGACCTATCCCCATTGCTTTTTTTGACCTGTCCACATTGCTTTTTTCAGCATAAAGGTGCTGCGGGACCTTCGTGCCCAACAGCTGGCAGAGCTCAATGCGCTCGCCGCCCTGAAGAGCCGATTGAGTGCCAGAGCTGAGGGCCTGGCTGAAAAACATGAGGAGCTTCGGGACAACCAAGAAGCAGTGGTCAGGAGGTGGGTTTCGTGGGGATCGAACACCACTCATTGTCCTAGCATATTGGCTGCTAATTTCTGAAATCGAAATTCCCTGAGATCTTCAGGTTAATAGTCACCATGCCTGTTGGCCATTCCGATGACCACCACCTTTTTCTGTCCTCAGGGTCGAGCGAGTCCTGCGTGCCCTCCTAAAGCAGACTCCGACGAGGTCGGACGCCGAGCGCATCATGACCAAGGAGTTGAAAGGCATGGAGGAGAAGATCAAGCACCTTAAGAACTCCATGCAACAGGTTCGAGCAAAGCGGGAATACCAATCGTCCCTGATCGTGCGTCACGAGACTAACCTGAAGCTACAAAAGCGTCGAACGACACCCAACGACACGCAGCTCAAGAAGATCAAGGAGTTTTTGGCTGAAGAGTAAGTCGAGGCCCATGGGGGAGCCCAAAAAACGTAAGCACGAGGCTCGGGTTGTGATGAATCTTTATCATTCCAGGAGCAAGACTTTGACGGAGTTGACCGACAAGATGAAGTCGATCCAAAAGAGTTTGGGCCTATAAGATGGCTCTGCAAGCATCAATTGAGTTTCAGTTATTTCGTTCCTGTTCGCTTCGGTACAACTTCCAAGTTTGGGAGATTCCAGTTTCGTGTTTTGTATTTGCCTATTTTGGTAAACAGTTGACAAATAAAAGCGACTTGTTTTGAAGTCTATCCGTCGGCCATTTGTGAAAAATACTGCTTTGAGGACGTTCAAGTATTACGTCATTATCATTGGGGAGATCAACCAAATGCCGAGTCGCAATTTTTCAAATAAAAATGATTTGCCGTTCAATTAAAAAGCGATAGAAGTTTAAAAGCTCTAAAAAGTTTATAAAGCTAAAGAACGAAAAAAGTTTAAGGGTTGAATAAGTTTAAAAGGTAGAAGTTTACAGTGTTAAAAAAGCTGAAAGTTAAGTGTAAAGTGTGAAGCAAAAATGTAAAAGGTAAAAAGTTTCAAGTACTAGAAAAGTTTAAAAGCGTGACTAAAATCCATAATATTTGAACTAATTTTGATGACGATTTTGCGATGGCATAATACTTGATCGTTAAGGACAATTAACCAAAATCAATAAATTACAATCTGAATTTCTTGCAAAAAAAAATTCATCTGCGGAGTTTCCTTAATTATAAACATTTATGTAAAAAAATAAACTTTGGTTGGAGAAAAACGGTATGAAATCCGTTTTTCAAAATTTCACAAATGACGTTCATCCTGGATTAGTGTTTATAGTAAAATAATTTATCATTATGCAAGAAATTCCCTAAAATCCATCAATCCTGGCGTCCACTCTGCGGTCAGCCACCGCCTCAAGCTGACCGTCTGGGTCCCTGCTCACGGTGTTGACCGCTGTGGCTGACCGCTCGATCATCGTCACCTTGTGTCCAATTTCTCTGAGGCCATCCACGACCACCTGATTGAGATTTTGGTGAAAATTCTGGTTAGTTTATGGGAAAATTTATAATTTTAGATTAATTTTGAGGAACTTACTCCTGGCAGGCCATACTCGACTTCAATCTCGTCCGGGAGGAGCTGGTGGTGGAACCGCGGCGCGTCGGTGGCCATCAGGACACTCTCGTCCAAGTACAGGTGGCGCAGGATCACCTTGATAGTAGAAAAAAACATTTTACTAAAAAAAATAACCGATGATAAAATAAATTATATGAAAAATCTACACACCAAAAATAAAATTTAAAATACATTTTAAAATATTAGAAGATTAAAAAACGTTTTTCGTCGGCAAAATGTTTTCTAGAAATTACAACAAAAAATCATAAGTGAGTGTGCAATTTGTTAAAAAGAAAAATATATGGCGACTAAAAAATTGTACAAAATACCTCTATACCTCTTACAGACAAATATGGAGGGCTGGGGGCAATTTGAGTAAATAAAAACGCATTTTACTAGAAAAACACCTGGTGACCAAAACATCATACAAACTATCCCAAAGCAAGTTTGAAAGATATAAAATCTTAAATTTTAAAATTTAAAATTTTCAGGAAATTACAAGAACAAAAGTTTGGAGGGAATAAAAGTAAAAGTTCATTTTACTAGAAAAATATCTGATAAACAAAAAAATTATACACAAAATCACAAAATAAGTTTGTAAGAAATTATAACTACGAAAATTGGAGGAGGGAGGCAAATTGATTAAATCTGGAAGAAAAATACCTGGTAACCAAACAAAATATACAAAATCTTTTTCTTTATATTATATTCATACTTTTATAGCTCCTCATTCTTAAACCATTCCCTTTCATTCCCAAAACTAGATCGAAAGAAATAAAATCTTAAAACAAATTATAACATTTTCGGGACAACAGCAGAATTTATAGAAATTAAAAAATATGTATAAAGTCTGGAGGGGGTGGGTGGGGCAATTTGATGAAAGAAAAATTATTTTTTAAAAAAAACCTGGTGACCAAAGCAATTATACACAATATCCCAAAAAAGCTTGAAAGAAATAATCTTGCAGTAAATTTTCAAATTTTCTAGAAATTACCACCAAAAAAAATTGGATGGGTTGGGGGTTAATTTGTTAAAAAAAAATACATTTTACTACGAAAATTCTTTGTAATCAAACAAAATTATACGAAATATTTCACAAGCAGATTACAAATTTATCTAGAAATTACAAACAAACAGAATTTGGACGAAAGTGGGGAAGGACAATTTGTCAAAATTTGGGTGACTCAAAAACTATTTTTAAAATATTGTAAAACGAAACAAAAAAAATGGGATATACAACTTACGTAAGCTGTAGAGGATGTGATCCGGATGCCTCCAGATGCCCCAGTGGCCATGGTCACCTTGCCTTCATGATCAACCACGATAGTGGGGCACATTGAGGACAGGGGCCTCTTGCCCGGCTCCACCCGGTTGGCTGGCGATGGTACCACGTCGAAGAAGTTCGTCACGTTAGGGCTTGAGAAGTCATCCATCTCGTCATTCAAGATGACCCCGGTCGAAGCGGACATCAGACGGGCTCCGAATCTAAGTGAAATTCAAAAAAATGTTTCACGACCAATTTTATCCATTTTTAAGCTTTTGAGGGTTGTTCAAGTAATACATCATCATCTTTATCGAGCTTTTGTGATGACACAATACTTGAACGGTCCCATAGCATCTCACGACATCCAGTACTGACTGCTGGTTGAGCGTGGACGTGATGGCCACGGCGTCTCCATTGGGCCCCACGATGCTGACGTGAGACGTCCCATGGTCTTCAGGGCCCTTTGGCCCATAGTACGACGGCGGGAAGGTGATGTCGTCCCGGATGAGGGCTCGGATGGACGCCGCGTATTTCTCTGACGTCAGGTTGGCCGAAATCTGCAATGGAAGAACCGGTTAGCCAGCTTGACCACCAAGTGCATCGCTCATTTGCTGCAACAATGTCATAACTCAAAAATGTTTCACGACCAATTTTATCCATTTTTAAACTTTTGAGGGTTGTTCAAGTAATACATCATCTTTATCGAGCTTTTGTGATGACATAATACTTGAACGGTCCCATAGCATCTCACGAGTTATTGGTACAGGTCGAGGGAAGGGAGATGAAGCCTATTTTTGACTGGGTTTTCTTCTGTGTTGTACGATTCACCAAGACATGTCATTTTTCAGTTTCATTTCAGTGTTTTCCATTGGGTTCCATTGTATTTTAAACTTGAAATGCGTCTCCTGAAAAATCACGATTTTCGAATAATGACGTTGTTGCAGCAAATGAGCGATATGTGCCCTAAGATACTGTAGGGCCCTTAATGGTTCATTATCACCTCACGGATGTCAACAAAGTCCGGATCGGCCAAAGCGGTCCTCTTGGCATATGTATGCTTCAGGGCTTCGGCCATCCAATGGTAGGTCAACACGGCCTGCCGGTCATTACCGTCCAGCGTCTGACCGGTCAGCCCGTAGCCTTCCATGACGCTGAGGAAGAAGGCCACTAGGGCACCGCTGCCCGGTGCCGGCACAGAGTACATGGATTGACCGCTGATGGTCCGCTTGACCACCGGCTCCTTGACCAGTGCTGAGTAGCCGTGGAGGTCGCTTGGCTCCAGCACGCCACCTGGTGGACGAAAGAAGATAACAATGGAGTGAGTGAATGGCGCTCACTTCTGGAAACCATGAGTGGGATGGCCACTCACCAGCCGCCTTAACGTCCCTGCTGATGTCTTCGGCCATGGTGCCCACGTAGAACTCATCGCCACCCTTGGATGCCAGGAGTCGTAGCGTGTCCGCAAGGGCTGGCTGCTTGACCAGCTGACCGGGACCCAGGACGTCACTGCCATCAGCATCGGCAAACACTGACCTAAGCAATTGCAATAAACATAGAATTATTGTGGGTGACGCTCCAATAATTAATCATAAAATAAATAACGACTTTTTGATCCACCATGGTACTGTATACAGGGTGAGGCAGAAATAGTTTGGAGGTCATTTCATTCGTTATTGTTGAAATGTAAATTAAAGTTGATGATTGCTACACTGTATATAGGCTATGGACCGTGCGCAATCCAATGGTCAAGTGACCTTAAAATTCATTTTAAGGGACATTTCATTTCCAAATTCTAAACCATTGCTCGAACACCCCAAGTCCCAATTTGAAAGCTGTAGAGCATACTCCAATTAGTATAAATCACGTTTCATTTAATTTTTTGGAATCGTGTACAAAGCATAAAAAATAACATAAAATGGTGCAAATTTGACCTTGAAGCTTCAAGGGCATGCGTCATTTTTCCAGGACAATCTAATTACAAAGAAAAATAAGAACATTTGCATGTGCGCTAGTCATCATTTTTTAGTAATGCGGTTAGATTGTCCTGGAAAAATGGCGCGTGTTCTTGAAGCTACAAGGTCAAATTTACACAATTTTATATTATTTTTTGTGCTTTGCACGATTCCAAAAAATTAAATGAAACGTGATTTATACTAATTCGAGTATGCTCTACAACTTTCAAATTGGGACTTGGGGTGTTTGAGCAACAGTTTAGAATTTGAAAATGCAATGACGTCTAAAATGAATTCTAAGGTCAAAGGTCACTTCACCATTGGATCGCTTACGGTCCATAAACTATACTGTATATCAATCATCAACTACAATTTTCATTTATAAAATAAGCAATGAAATGACCTCCCCCCCATTATTCTGAATCACCCCAGGTATATAGGAGAGCATAAAGGAATTTTTCTTGTTCTTTTTAATTTTGTTGTCCCATGTACTAAAATCCATCGTGGCATTGCGAGGCAAGACACATTCACGAACAATCGTC
Source organism: Kryphioiulus occultus (assembly GCA_034687865.1). NCBI lineage: Eukaryota > Metazoa > Arthropoda > Diplopoda > Julida > Julidae > Kryphioiulus > Kryphioiulus occultus. The sequence goes on along the minus strand of JAQGAF010004997.1, from coordinate 3,804 downwards.
TCCGAGCTTGATATCATTTGTCGTTGGCTGAACGTAGCCGTTTTTATGGATGACACTTCCTGTCACTAAATAGAAGTAAGTTCACGATGGTGACGGCTTAATCTGCCGTTATGTCTTCCTCTTCAATGACCAAAAGTTGAAAGAATGATGAAAATACATAAGGCATTCGATCATACACCTGGTTTAGCCCGGAAATTGTCATCCGCATTGTTATATAAGTGTATAGCTCGATGAACGCGGCTCCAGTTTCACTGACAATGTTAGAAAATTGCCAACTGACTCTTTTCACGCACTATAGAAGTGTGTACAGTACAGTGTATGTGCAGACAGTGAGTGCACTGTAGACTCGAAGCCTCGTTACTTTCAATTTGAAACGAGTAAACGTGATTTTAATGCCAGATTCGCGAGCCACTTCGGTGTGAAATTTTACTTATTACCCAGCTTCTATTTGATCTACATGTACATGCGAATGAATTGATAAAACACTCAACACTTTGAAACTCGATTTAAGTTTCGTAATAATATCGATTCTGACTTAGTTGGATGTCCGGTAACAGTCAAACTGGCCAGTTAATTGTATTTACTTTTAATAATAAAAAATTTGGTGAATTTCCTTGACAGTAACAAAATCTGACCTACCAGAATATCATCTGTGTTTCAGTTGACAACCACCTTTGACCCAGCATTCAATCCGTTCTTTCCATATAAAACACGAAATTCCAAGACAACTCGAAGACAATATTTCCAGTTGAAACTATAAGAAGGGTCCTAGGAATTTAACATATACACAGGGTTCATACCGTTAGGAAAAGTCAGAGAAATCTTGACATTTTCACCATTAAGTTAGGGAAATTCATAATATCGGGAAATTTGTTGTGACACAACTATTTTGATTGGTATAAGTATCCCATGAAAAGCATCAGAAAAGCTGCATGTATTTGTGTTCTACTTTTTCTAAAAATTTCGACTACGGAGCTTTCATTAATTTCTTGTCATTATCATTAATTTTCCTTATGAAAAACTCACCTAAAATGCATTATTACGAAATAAAATTTAATATTTCAAAGAACTCCTCAAAAATGCAGGATTGAGATCTAGTGGTTTCAATTACTAGTGTGCGCATTATTATTAATATTAATACATTTAAAATACAATATTGATTGTAATTTTTCAAAAAATTTCCCTATATGATATATTTGCTGGGTTTAAATCTGCAAACAATGTTTCTTGAAATTGTCTGGACATTTTCAAATGTCTGGACATTTGGCTCGTCTTCCTGACAGAAAAATAAAAATATAGTCAGTTGGAGTGTTTCAGATAAAGTTAATTTCTTGATAAGTCAGGGAAATTAATCAGATTTGGTCAGGGAAAGTCAGGGAAAATAAGTTGCAAATTTTGGTTTGAACCATGTATACATAATGCAGACGAAAGGTTGTCAACCATCTCTGAAGCATACATTTTAAATCACTATAGGGTTGGGATAAAATGTAATCTGGACCTGCAATGTTCTTAATGGTATAAAGGAGTGACTTTTTAGTGATGTTATGAGCTACCCCCTTCCATATCTCAAGATTCGTGTTATCTCGAAAACCTTAGTGGTATTTTTTATTTGGAAATTTGTTTAGCGCGTTTAACCGACATGGTCAGTAATAAATTTAACGCAAAAAAGTAAAGGAGTACACTGTCCTGTATTACCGACTATCGGCTGCACTTATAGGGGTCGAGTAGCACACTTATAAAGGATAAACTTTTGAGAAATTGACCCAAGGATGCCTGGATATGCGCCTGGTTTTCATTTTACACTGAGTAAGTTGATTTTTCACACTGGAGTTATAAACAACCCTATAATCACCATTTGTTAATAATGTAAAGCTGATCCTATAATCCATGAGCACAAAAAGGTCCTGAATTCGTGCTTGTTGAGCTATTTTTTACTGCCATTCGGTATTTCCCTATAGATACATTATAATTAATAAGGCTTATTGTCGATCCCGTTATTCCCTTTGGGATTTTTGTTAATAAATTTACGATTAAAATAAAAATGGTTAAAGTACACAAGTATACATGTACATGTATAAAAGCTTACGTTATAGGGTCTCGTATGGAAAAATTATATGCGAGTAATATAGCATAAATATACTGATATACATTCTTAATATATTACACATATATTTTTAAAAAGAAATTACATTTGTAATATATGACAAATATTTTGATTATAAAATATAACGAAGGCAAATGTATTCATATTATATTAAGGATATATTTTTCATAAAATATTATGATATCTTATGGGAAATATCCTTAATATATTATGAATACAGTCTGGATAATGTCTCTTCATTATTATTATTACCAAAATATTTGAGCAAAAGAAATTTGGTAATGTATATTTAATGTAAACACTTCAATTGGGCTATTTGGGATAAACTTAAATCAAAGAAAGAGTACATAAAAACGACAAAGTACCGGTACATCTCGTACATATGGCTGTGAATGTAGGTATGTGCGTGTATATGTGCAATATATTTCCCATAAATAATGCCGTATGCATGTATTTATTTCATACGTGACACAATACTGTATATTACTCGAGTATTTTAACAACATTTATAATATATTATCAATATATTTCAGACACCTGCTGTAAAACATTAGTAATATATTGCAGCAAGTGCCTGAAATATATTTCGCATACATTATACATCATATTTTCTTGACATATTTTATACATTTTTAATGTATGGATGCTATATAATATATCCAAATAAATATTCTTAATGTTTTTTTTCATATTATGTGAGACAAGATGAGTGTCCATTCACTGAATTACTCGGTCCTATTTTGCTGATATATGAAATGTCAGGCAGTTTATCCGCGCATAATGACCATAATAAATGACTTATAACCTGTAATTGGACACAACTACCGCACAAAATTACGATGAAATAAACGCTGATTGTGATCCGTTGAATTGGGTTTAATGCGAACCTCGTTTCTTTTTAATATTATTATTATCCATAATATGCCGCTTGTATAAAGCTGTTAATTAAAGCAACGATTGGTCGTGACGGAGCATTTCTGGAGAGTTTATTGAAATCATTTCGGGGCCCTTAGGCATTTATGACAATCGATCAAAGAGTTTCAATCACAGTTTTTCTCTCGATTCAAATGAAAACAAACCCTGTCTAATTATTTCGTTGTCCTTACGACTGCTGTTTATTTCATCGCTCACGTATACTGATACTGCTACAGTACTGCTGAAATCGACTGGTATCCCTTGTGGATAGATTAGTGTATGATCAATATTGATATCAATACTCTATGGCGATTAATAGTGGTTTTTTGGACTACTGTCAGTGTATAAAAATCAGTATGGATACTGATATCACTATGATGATGATGTTACTACGGTTAGTAATATCACTATAACTATGGATAGTATCATTATTACTACACATATCAATATTATTACCTGTACATGCAAGTAGTGTCATCTTTATTACATGTCCATTCACTGAATATTTTAAGCTGAATTGTTGGATTTAATTAGCATACCTGCAATTACATAATCAGTGTTTTCTTATTAAACCACACAAGATACATGCTGACACTTAACATCAGTACTGCCAGTACTACTAATACTAATACTGTAAACTGTTAAGTAACGATATATACTGGTATCATTAAAGTATCACTAGTTTCCAGTAGTATCAGTAATATCATAAGTGATATCAGCTGTTGCAACTAAAAAGGTGGATAGTGATTTTAAATGTTCGCAGTCAAATTTAATTGCATTTTTTT
>JAQGAF010004996.1:0-13008 GCA_034687865.1 Kryphioiulus occultus | reverse complement strand
GCCCCCTGGCGTTGGTGATGGGCCCAATAGGTGCGAAAATAGGCCAACGTTAAAAATTCCATAAACAAACAAACAAAACCAGTCAGTGCTACATATGAGAAATGTTAGTCTTACTACCTCTCGGGTCATCTAGCTGGCATCGCAAAATTGTATTGGAAAAACGCCAAATTGGGTTTTTTCGAATATAGACCGTCTTCCTATTTGGAATATCACCTGACTATTCGACCAAATTATAGGCGCTCGCACGAGATGAGAGCAAATTCAAAATCCTTATAGGCTTACATTGCTATCTCATGTACTGTAAGTTTGCAAATTTGGCAAATTTTTGATAATGCCCTTTCCAAGTTCCTTGAACATCCACCAGGAGTAGACATAGCAAATTTCATATTTACTGTCATCCAATGATATCATTGGGGTGCCAAATTGAGGACATGTGTTGAAACAACAGTGGACTACATGTGCGAACTACAAAGCGTTCAAGCAAGAGAATGAAATTTATTTCTCAGCATCGTGACACGGTGCTGAAGTCGATATCGACGATTAGCATATGCACTTGAGATTTTAAGGCAATTCGAAGGCTGAACCCTGAATAGCTGGAGCGATTATACGAACCAAGGTTGCAGCCTTCGTTCCTACCTCTCAAAGTTAATTTAATGGAAATAATAATATCGTAATTAAGTTTAATCAAGAGACTGTGCCCAAGCCAAAACACGCCCAAATGTTTACTAACCAATTTAATCTGGGCTATACTGTACTGTTAGGGAATTCGTGAAAATATCAGGAAAATTTAGATATTTTGCATCAGCCAATCGCCTAGTCATCATCTTTTATAAAAATTTGCGATAAAATCCATAATTTCTTTTAACCACATGTAAACTGTCAGGGAATGTCAATGAAATAGAATGTGAGTGGGATCCCCGAGTGAAATAGACAAACTAAGAGCCTTTAATATTGGATATTTGTGAATTTACCAAGCACGATAAGGCAAAGTGATAAAGTAAACAATGTAACAGTTATTACCGCAATTTTCTATGCGTTTACAGATCGGTAATAAGCAAAGATATCATTGCGTACTACCATTGGCTCATTTTGGAGCCCTCAACTGGAAAGGAGGAAACTATAAGCTAAAATCTGTTTACTAATGTGTGATATCAAACTGCTTTTCTTGTTTATTTTCGTAGTAGTAAGAGAATTTTAACTGTTCATAATCTGCATCAAATATACTGATTAAATAAACGGGATTTATGTATTTCTGAGATTATTCCAAGTCCCCAATTATGACAAAAAAAAAACTCATACAAAGGGACAGACTTGAGAAAACCAACAGGGATAGTCTGCATTTTTTAGTCACTTATTTTTCGCATTTCTCGAAAGACTCAAAACCAAGACAGTTTTGCTGTCTGTTGCTCTGTTGAACGAAAACTGGCATAAATTGGGGTACAGTGCTATTTGCAGTATAGCATCCCATTTTGGCCTATCCTATTAGAGCACATAATCAGCAACAATATAGTTTTAATGGACTGCAGCAGAGCTCCGGGAAGGAAATAACCAGGGGGTGGGTAGTAAATCCCATTTTTTTAAAACAGTTTCTGCTCGCAGTCTCACTTCTATTTATTTGTTATGAAATTTTGCAACTCCAGCTCGTTATATTATAAATAGCTCGAACACTGCCAAACAGTTCTCCATCCCGAAATAGCCACACCCCAGCTAGGGTAGATCCCAAAATACGTGCTGATGCCAGCAGTTTTCAAAACTTGTGCGGTGCAATTGTCAGTGCACCACTGAGCCTCTACAGATTGGCTGCTTCTGAGATCTTGCTCAAACTTGGCTTTACTGAAATCTCGTAAGTTTAATTTTATTTTACATATATGTTTTTCCTTACGACCTATCATTTTAGTTTCTGAGTGCTGCAGAAACTGCGATCTCGTTAGGGCTCAATTTATTCAGATTTCCCAGTGTGTGCTGCTGATGAAAACAATTTTCAAAACGGGTCAGAACCGTGCCTACCCCATACACATTTCTTGGTTGATAAAATGTGTCACGTTGAACGGATTCCATCGTGCGCAACTTATTATAAGTTATTAATTCAAGTCACGTCTGCGGCAAATCAGATTACGTGGTGGCGAATTAGCCTTCGTTCATTTTAAAGTTATAGCTATGCCCTCGAATCCGAATCGATGTAAATCGATCTGATAAAAACATTGGCCCAATTGTATGTTTGGTAAGATTGCAGATATGAACTTTTATTAATCTGGGAACTGACCAATGGCTGGTTCAACGCAGCTTCCATATTTTTGTGGATTGACCCGAGCTTTTAAAGTGCCTGAGTGGAAGTCAAAACTATTTTGCGTATACTGTAATAATACAGTACGAGACAGTTTCTGACTTCATATAACAAAGTTGTGGTTCGAACCTTGTTATGTTATCTACTTATGCCTAGCCGTTCGACCCCCATCTGGCTGGGTATCGCTTAATTTGTATTTGAAAAACGTCAAAAAATACAATTTATACTAGTTTTTTTTAACTGTCAATATACACATAATTACCTGCATATGGCTGTTTTACTTGTAATGCAACTATATAGTTGGTAAGTATTTGGGATTTTACGCCATCTTGAAAATAGGCAATTCGGTTCTTTTTACGAAATCGAACGTTTTCCTATTTGGAATCTCGTGTTCCATGGTTGCCACTTCCACGCGCATCAGCACGTGGCTCCGCTCGACCAATCGGCGCTCACACGTGATGAGTGGCAAATTCAAAATCATTAACAGTGTATACGATATTGGTTAGGCCATCTGGAAATTACGTACAGTAGAACCTGTCTAAAATAATATTTTCTCAATACGTGGGACCCATGTTAAATCTAATAAAGCTCCATAACCCGGCTGGCATGGGGCCAGGGTGAAAAAATGAAAATTTGTTATACAGCAGCTTGTGTGAAAAATGTGAGAAACTGGGAAAAAATAACTTATGTGAAAAATTCATTGGATATGAATTTCGCGAGAAATCGAGCGTATAAATCCACCCAGGAGGTCAAGAATTAGGAGATTTTAATCACCCTAGTATCCTTAATTTCGTGGAAAAGTCATGAAATTTACATTAGGGTTATGGAATTTTTGATTGATTCACGACATCAATCTGCGGGTTAAAATTCATAATATGTCATCCAGTTTTGCAAGAAAATTTCGCCTGTAGAGTTTTTTGACCTGTGAGCACGTAATCACTAGGGTTGAGGATGTGTGAAAAACACTGTTTTGCGATGACACAAAACCTTTTAAACGTGTACTTCCCCCTTGTACTACCCATACAAAAGTCACTGAAAAGTCATCGAATATGTAATACCAAATCCAGTAGACATCCTGTTGAATGTGGAAAATTGTATACGAACTCAAGGTGTCTAACGATCATGGAAAAGTCATGTAATGTGATTCAGGTCATGGACAAGTCATGAAATTGCATCAGAATCGTAGAGAAATCATGAAATTTACAACAGGGTCATGGAATTGTTGACGTTTCATTGATTCACAAAATAAAAATTTGGGTTTAACTTCATTTGTCACCTGTTTCCTCAAAAAATTTCGCCTACAGCGTGTTTTGGCCAATTATCATGTCCCCATAGTGGTTCTGAAAATCATTTCTGAAAATCGCTACTTAGTCATGACAAAACTTGAACGGCCTCACATTCTAATAAACAAGGAAAACATGTTGAAGTCATGAAAAAGTCATGGAATTTGCAATAACAAATTCAGTAGATACCCTGCAACTAGCCGCATGCAAAGATGTGGCAAAAACCAACACTTTCACGGGCATGGCCAATAACAACATCAGTCGTTAATGAGCAGGAAATCTCTGATGCGGTTAGCTATACCGTGATTCTGCGTGTGCACCAGTCCATAAAATAGTAGAACCAACCAAAACGGAGAAGAAAAGGAGTTGAAAAGCAGAAAACCATAGGAAAAAAAGGACAGCCGAAGGATTCTGAACCTTGTCGAATGCAAGTGATCATCGTCCATAATTCCAGCAGGTTGCAGTTTTACAAAGGCTGGACTTGGCCACAGTGAGGGTACCGTACCAGAACCTTATTTATTCGTAAACAATTACTGTCGATTCTCGTTTTTCCAAAGGCCGCAACAATGCGGATACGGCTCTTTTCAAACGCAGCCGAGTGTAGTTGTGACGGATTTGGCGAGTGGGAAGTTTCCTCATGTTTAATTCGGCTATCGATTCAGCTTCGCATTCACTGGTTGAAATTTCAGATGGCAATCGTTGATCCGCTCTCCCATAGGCCTGCTGGAACTCTGCACTTGCGGCTTCGGCTCATCAGTCTGCGTGAAGTCGCAACGCCGAGTGGCAGAGGCAGTTGTGCCAACACCTGGGTTTGCTGGCTCTGGATTAAACAATTGATCTAGGCCAAAGCTGTCGAGAATATTTCAACGACTGTCACGACACGTGTGTATCTTCGGCTGTTCCGGAAGTCTGTGGCCATCGGTAGGGTACGTGTCAAGTGCCGATTACTGAATATGGTCTTTGATCAACTCTGCTTCACTGTTGATGTGTGGAGACGTAAGACAGTCCGTATTATTTCTGAGTGAGAAAATCTTGAAAATGTTCTTGATGGCTGCCTCGAACTCCTCTTGGAAGACAGTGCCGGAGGATCTTCGCCCGATGTCTCATAGGACAGTTTCGGGGTTTACGGCTGTTACGGAACTCGGGGATTTCGTCCTTTAAATCGTACGTGTCTTGTTTTTGATAGCAGTTTCACTCCTAAACTACTTGCAATATGTTATTGGAAGCTGCACGTCTCAAGAATGCACTTTTAGAACTGTCCAGTTCTGGATGTACCGGTTATCAATGAGTTTTTGGAGCCAAGGAGGTGTAGGCCACATTGGTACCTTTACGTTTTGAAACTTTAATGCTAGGTAAAGTAAGCAGTTTCAAGAGGTAGTGACGGTCATATGGTAGGCCCATAGTGACCATTTTGTGTTTCTCAGTTTACGGCTGTTCCAAACTCATGGATCTTGCCTGGTAAATTGGGTTGTCCCTTCCTGTTTGCTACTTAAAATTGCCCATGGCATTCTGTCGATTATTAATATTTCTAAAAATGTCTTAAAAATGCATTATGGCTTGTTTTTTTTTTTGTTTTTTTAAACTTCGCTAACGGCGTTCTCTTAAAAGTTAGTATTTACACACATACAATTTTTTTAGAAAAAAATCTGAAATCCATCATTCGTGGCCTAGTTTTTGTATAAAGTGCTATTAAAAAAACTCGCCTACGACATTCTGTTGAAAATTAATATCCCTAAGAATAGTTTTTCTAGTTTTTGTAAAAAATGTGCCTATGGCGTTCTCAATAAGCCTATTGTAGATGGGTCGCAAAAGTCTGCCATTCTAAAATTACGTTGATTGTGGTCCTAAGTTTGAGAACCGCTGATTATTTAGTTAATGAAAATGTTAATTTTTTTCTGAAATATTTGGTGAAATTTTAGAAGAAAAAAATCAGAGCAATTACAATTAAAAAGTAGGAAACGCTCTATACTGCAGTAATTTACTGATTTTTTTTAGAAAAAAATTCTATATTCCTCCTATGCTTTTTTCGTTTTTCCTCTATTCTTCCTATATTTTTTTTCATTGTTCCTATATTTCCTATACAATTCCGTACTGCTTGACAGGCTGAAAGTGTCATTGTGCAAATATCCCAAAATTATGGGAGTCTGCAATCCTGTTGAATTGAGACAATGTCACATGACAGTTGCCATGACCACGGTCTTTTGTTCCTGACGTGCCAACGCGTCACTATAATTATCGTAACGACGTGTCATGGCTGTTGTATTAACAGCCACACTTGTTTGTTCAAAAAATTATCTGCTGCGTGGCAACATTTCCTGAAAGTCTTAATTTAGTCGAACTTGTTACCAAACCATGAGCAGATACATCAGCAACTAGTGCATTAGGGCAGTGGGGAGGGACATTGCCCATTTCGCATTTCGTGTAGCCTAATAAATTCGTTGTCATAACTATAGAGTTATAGACTCAAAACATACTAATTGCGAGTTATAAATTCACCTGTTGCCAAGCACCGATGTTAATATTAACCCCAGAGGTGCTGATAATGAGGTCAGGGAAGACCCTCCCAACACTGGACCCTCAGGACCACTGATGTCAACATTGGTGCTCCCAATTCATTGATATAGCACATTAATATTTGGTCGTATTGCATGATCTGTGTTTGACACTTGATCATTTCAAGCTCATTTTGGCTAGGATGGACACGGAGTGTTGATGGATTGAAAAGATTTCTCTGTACTGACATTGTTGTGTCCTGTGCACTAGGTGCGGCCACCGTTCGGGGGCATCGCATACGAGTGTTGAGGAGTCCTCATCGGTCTTCTGGAAGGAGGCACTCAGCTCAGGGTCAGCCTCTTGGAGAGATCAACCAGAGAAAGGCAGTCATCCCTGCCGGCCATCGGTGTGACACAAGGGTCAGGATACTTCTGAGGATCACCGGAAAGCGAGGGCGGTCATCTTCCCAAGTCCTCGGGTGAATATACGGCACAGAAGAAGCCAGAGAACTTTTCAAAACTGCCGAGCAAAAGTGAGTCCTTGGTGAGCAATCCTTCAGAGATAGTCCAGTCTTCGGAAAGTAAACGTCCTTAAGACCTCTTCGGATTTCTCGGCAAACAACTGCTCTGACTTTTCTGGACCAGATTTCTTGTAAGTCAAATCCTCAAGTTCTTGTAACCAGAAAAACTAGGACATGAACTCCCACAGTGCAGTTGCCGAGAATGGCATTGCGGAAGTGAAGCTGTACGTGAAGGCCGGTGCCGACGGTCAGCGCTACGGGGCCTGTCCGTTCTGCCAGCGGGTCTTCATGATCCTGATGCTGAAGGCTGCCCACGGCGAGCTTCGCTTCAAGGTTGCCACGGTGAACCTGTCCAAGCCTCCGGAAGAGTTCAAGCACCTGGGTTTGAAACACGTCCCAGCTCTGGTACACGGTGATCTGGCCTACGACATCGTGGACGACATCATCGAGTACATCGAGGAGGTCTTCCCGGCGTGCGACCTGGGCTTCGAGAATGTGCTTGCCGAGAGCTGCTGCAAGAACGTCTTCTCCAAGTTCTGCTTCTTCATCAAGGAGGTTTCCAAAGACCCTGCCGGTCTGCTTGCCGAGCTTACCAAGCTGAACGGCTACCTGGAGAAAAGTCACCACAGGCTGATGTGCGGCGAGCAGCTGACCCACCTGGACTGCGAGCTGCTGCCCAAGCTGCAGCACCTGCGGGTTGCCACCAGCCACCTGAAGGGCTTCGAGATCCCGGCTCAGCTCACCGGCATCTGGCGCCTTCTCCACAATGCCTACTCCGACGACGTGTTCGTCAAGTCTTGTCCTTCTGACCAGGAGATCGTGCTGCACTGGGCCGACAAGCCGGAAACTCCCAACTTGAACTTCGAAAAGCACGCGGCACTGGTCAAGGAGACCCCAAAGTACTCCTTCGACGTCCCGGCCATTGCTCATCTGGTCACCATATCATAGTGGACAAGAAGACAAATGTGTCCTCGTCTGATTTGCCAATATGAACTTAACGCGTTCTCACGAATCAACTTTTGATCAACTTTCAAAACTTATTGATCGACAAATGTTGACCGATAATTGTTCAATTTCTGTTCAGACGTTTAAACAAAAATGTATGCAACTTACGGGTTGAAGATGGCGTCGGGCCAAATTATGCTAGCTGTATTTTTACGAAATTCGCATTTAATGGAACGCGAAAGAGGAATATGAAACACGATTCTGGCGAAAATTCGAATGCGTGCATGTGCCAATTTGGAATTTTGTTCGTTCACGTGCTCTAAATGGAACGACTCGAGTAAGTTGAAAGCTGTTGAAAGACCAAAAGTTGAAGGGTCAGAAAGTTGATCGACAAAAATTGGACTTTTGAGAACGCTACTTAAGGGCGAATCTTATGGTCCCGTTGGATCCATGGCAAAGTCTTTGCACGTCCATACATCGAGAAATGACCGTGGATGCAGTTACGGGATTTATCATTCAGGGATACAAACTGTACAAATCTTGACCCAAACTGGATTAATCTAGTCAAAATTAAGGCAGTCTTGCATCTGGCAGCTGACTGGCTATGTGATCACCAGTTGGCCATACACGAGCGGGTTTTATAAAGGGGGATGTATAAAGAGGGTTGAAAAGTGGTGAAACATGGTAAATATGGTAGGATGCTACAGTTGAACCTGTCTAAACGAATACTGTCTAAAGTACCAGTACCGTAATATCCTCTCGAATCTACAGTAAAACCTATCTTAACTAATATTCTCTCTGAACTATGCCAGGTGCCGGTCCAGTGTGGGACACATCTTAAATCTAATAAACCTCCGTAGCCTCCTATGCAATAATTTTTTCATTGGTTTTTCAGTAGAACCTATCTAAACGCATTCTGGGTAAAGTAAAACAAGTATTGTCTGAAGTTATATGCTCTCTAAACTAATGTCAGGTGCCGGTTCAGACTTGGGACCGCCGGCCTGAGACCCATGTTGAATCTAATAAACCTTCGTAACCTGATATTCAATAATCGTTGTATTGGTTTTACAGTAGAACTTGTCTAAACAAATACTGTCCAAACTAATATTCTCTCGAAACTAATGTCAAGTGAAGGTTAAAATCTAATAAACCTCCATAACCTGATGTTCAGTGATTTTTGCATTGGTTTTACAGTAGAACCTGTCCAAAGTAATGTCCTCTCTGAGCTAATGTCAGGCTATCCGAGGTTATTAGTTTACACAGGTTCTACTGTAATGTAATTGCAGGATTCATTTTCACTACACTGTCAACTCCTCGGAAACCATTTATTTTCCAAGTATTTCAATTTATTAAAACTGAAGTATACCTTTCAAAGTTTTCACCTTCGGTCAATCCTACGATAACTTTGGCCAGTGCCGATAGGAAAGTGGCATAAACATTTAAAAATCGTTGTTGGATATGGTCAACTGTTTAGTGACGTCAGTGTAAGTGGTTTGAAGTAAACGATACTTCACGCAGGAGCATTTGGATATTTTGGATTTTCAGTCTGATAAAATGAAGTTGCGACACATATCGAGCTTGATGTACCGGTACACAAGAGAATCATATTGGAAATTATTTCCAATAATCTAGCACAGCATTTTCAAATCCAATTTCTCCCTGTGAATTCAACTGTTGAATTGCACTGACGTCCCACATGTGGTTGCCAGGGTTTGCTCTTACTGCTTGTGCCAAAGGCTTTTCAGTCACGTGTTGTTGATTTGATTGCAAATTCACGTACATGTACCATACATAAGCTATACTGTGCTAGTTAAACGCGATATAAGTCAACCCACTTTATTTTGTGAAAGCTTTATTTTTGTATTACGTGGGCTGGCAAGATAACTTTGGGTCCGGTTATTTTGGTCGTAACTCTTAGATCATTTGTTTTTTGATGATGTAAATGTAGTTGAATCTCAAGATGTGCAATATTGATGCGCCCACGAGGATCAGAAGTAATCTGGAATGGCTTCCTAATTTCAAACCAAAAATAACCAAAAAAATGGGGCTACCGAAGCAGTCTAGCCTAAATAAAATATTCCTAGTTTTGCTCAGTTGCCAGAATTGCGCTAGATTTTCTGGTTTATTTTGGCAATTTGCGTTAAGACGCAATAGTTCTACATGGTTCATACCAAAATTTGCAACTAAATTTCCCTGACCAAATCAGATTAATTTTCCCGACTTATCAAAAAAAAAAAAAAACGGCGTAGACGAAATTTTTAGAAAAAGTATATAACAAATGCAGCTTTTCTAATGCTTTTCATGAGATACTTATGCCAATCAAAATAGTTGGGCCACAAAATTCCCAGACATTATGAATGTCCTTGACTTTATGGTCAAAATGTCAAAATTTCCCTGACTTTCCCGGACCACATTTCATTTCCCTGGCTGTCATTAACGGTATGAACCCTGTTCTATGCTCAGACAAAATTGCCCAACATTTGGTTAAAAATTTAAAATCAATGCAAACTGCAGCCTGGCATCTTTAAGGCTAGTTTGCTTGTGTTGGATACAGTTGTTTGCAGTTGTTGCATGGCAATGATGGCATATGGTCGATTTGTCAGGTCAGTAGTATATTTATTCATGGAGTGCATCATAGGTGATGCTGTTTTTTTATCAAGCTCGATATGGAAAGTCAATGTGCACCAAAAAAGCTGAGGGGATGTTATGTAGTCTGGTGTTACGCACATGTCCTTTTTTGAACAGAATAAGATATTGTACAGGGCATGTTTACGTAGGACGTTTACGTACCAGTATGAAATGTTTATTTTATGCTTTCAGAACTGTTGGATTCGAGCTGTATACTAGTGTTCAGAAATACAGCAGATCCTGTTAAATTTCAATATGGCACGATAGCTATAGATTTTGAGAAGTGTTGATAGCCAGAAGTATTTTTGCAGTAAGTTAGGATGTAAAATTGTATTGGGAGTCAGTTCCGTGATTTCGATGAAATACGGTGTTCAGCACTTTCAGATCAATTTATTACAGATTTTTTAAACTAGTAAGGAATTTCTCAAAGATGTCTATAAATATATTCCAGGTAGTGTTCACGATCGAACATTTTATACCCGGTGCCTACTGAGCTGTAAATCGTGGATTTTTTGGATGGTATTCTTTCTAAGTCCTCCAAAATTTCAAATTGGAAGTGGGACTTTAATACTATCAATCACACATAATCCATTAAAGCCCATCATGTTTGCCTGTATTTTTTTTTTCAAAAATTTCGGTTGACAGGGTCCCACTTTCTGGAAAGTCAGGGAAATGAAAACGCGTCAGGGTATTCCTGGAAATGTCAGGAAATTGAGAAATCTTATGTAAAATGTCAGGGAAATGACTGAAATTTTTCAGACGGATCCCTGCTTTTTTTTTAAAAAAACAAATAAGCCCTCATCGTACCTGTCATTATGATCCTTTCTGGAAATTTCACACCAATTTGTCAAAGTCCGTACTTGGAGATCCCTTTTTTTAAATCATGAGTTTACCTTTCGTAAATGTAGTTGACACGCTGTATGTGAAATTATAGGAAAATTCACATAAAATCCATATTCATGGCAAAGCTTTGTCTACTGGAAAATAGGACTAGAAGTCCTGGAATTTCGAATTTACAGTTCAGTAGACACCCTGATACAAGTCTCCTTGAGTGAAATAACATTGCAGCATGGTTTACCATTGTCAGCGTTGACTTTATGCTCACTGAACATATCTTAACTGTCGTGAGAATCTGAATGGATTTCACCCATTATAGCCGGGACATTGCAGTTCGCAAATGTGTGTTTTTGCAAATAACATTTAAATGCCAATGGTCAGTTAGGTGAAGCCATTGTATCGTACGATGTCTCATATTTTTGCAGTTATATTTATTGTTGTTATTGTTGAATACTATTTTGCAACCAAACGCTCCTATCACTGTTCATGTAACGCTTTATTTTGAAATTAAATAAGCATCGAAATCAGATTAGCCAGGTCATCAAATTTATTTCGATATCAACACAATTTTCAGATAGCTTTTGCCATTGTGGTGTAGCCATGCATGGATGACCAACGTGTGCACAATAACAGGTGCCAATGGCAGGATTTTGCGTATTTGAATATTTTTATTCAGCTTTTGTCTCTGATTTTCATGACTTGAATTCGGTAGCTGAGCACCGATACAACCTATGGTTGAGTGGTTGCCAAACAGGATGCTTAAAATTTGGCAGTCAGAGGATCTGCGCAACTTTGCAAAAAAACTATGTCAGACAGTGGCTAAAATAGCTGAATCCTGTTGCTTTTTTGGGAAGAAATCAGATAATTGATGTACGTGTACAGTACGTGCATGAACTTGCTTTGCTAAAGGATGCAACTTCTACCTTAAAATTTGAAAATATTTTTGATGTACAGTACTGATGCAATATATTTTCGAATTTGACAAATGTTGACATTTGCAAGTTTACTAACTTTGGCAAGTGGCCATAGAGGGCGCAGTAGGTCGCTAAAAACATTATGCTTCTGCATCACCTAGGATCCGCATGGAGCGCCACCTGGAATACTCGTTGACTAGTCTAAACTGATCACCATTAAATCAACTCTGTTCAAATTTGAATACATGCACCAGGTGTTTTTAAAACGCACGTACACGTACTTGTTTGTGTATTTAGAAACTCGTTTCAGATACATTTGCTTTTGGCTTCGAGGTTGCCATAACAGCTGGTCTCGACAAAAACATGGCACTTTGAGCTAATACTGACATTAATATAGTGGAATCACTTTGGTTCCTTAATTTGTTTAAAATTTCAAACGTTTTTTTTTCAAACTTTAGCATACCCTTTGCAAGCTGGCCAAATGCATGAGCACAAAACATACTTTTACAGTATAAGGATTATGGCACTGTTCTGAATAATGATACCTGTGGCTCCTACTGAGAATATTACTAAAAATTAACTTACTGAAAATACACTGATTGGTTGTGAGGACGAGCTGGATGCTTGGACGATGACCAATGGACACCACTTGGGGGGCATCTGCGTTGTACAGGGTAGTTCGTTTGAAAAAATTCGTAGCACTATTAGTCAACCTAAAACAAAAACATTTTTTATTTAGTACAAGCTTAAGTTTATAAGATGAATAATTCTTAAAAACAATTAGTAAACACTAAGGAGTTGCCTTCCTTATTTTACATACAATGTAACAAAACGTTATATTGCTAAGTTATGCACCTAATTTGAAAATGAGCAGAACAATGCTACAATTAACATCTTGTAGTATTGATGACCAACGTAATCGAGTGGGTGTTGCATAACAAGTTATACAACAGAGTTAAAATTAATTTGTTATATAACAATGTTTTTTGATACATGTATACTGCTTTAGAAAGCACCTTTAGAACTAATAATTCAATTCAATTCAACTCAGTACCCTACAGTCAGCAAATAAATGCCAAGTGGTAGGGGGGTCGTACCCATTTT
>JAQGAF010004995.1:0-13009 GCA_034687865.1 Kryphioiulus occultus | reverse complement strand
AGGTCACAGATGAGGACATCGTTCCTCATCACCCTTGCCCAAATTTGAATTTCTTAATTGGTCAGCCGCTTAATTAATCCCCTAAATCCCTTCCGAAATTTAACAGGTGAAACATTTCTGATACCAAAAAAATACAAAAAAATGAAAGCCTACTTACTAGCAACTTTAAAAATACCTTTCAAATTTTTGTAAGGGTATCTAAACATACTTGCTAACCTATCCAAACAAATTCATTCCCAAAGGCAAAGTTCAATACTTACATTTTCCATTATAATGTCGTACAGAAGGGCAACTGATTTGATTTGCAGTTTTTCCACATCAGCCTCAGAATTGCTGAAGAATCCTCCTAAAACGCTCAAACCCCCGAGTTCCAAAAACGTCTAAACAAACGTTAATTTTTATTAAATAAGCAAGCTTCCTTAAGAGTAAACGCAAGTGCACTGGTTAGATTAATTATAAAACATTTCTGAATTGCATTGGAGTTTTCTTATTATTTCCTATTCTGAGCGCAAATAAAAAATGTAAATAAAAAAACTTGGAAAGAAGTTAAAGCATTTGAATAATTTTTGCTCTTGTATATACCTGTAGTGTAAATTCCCACTGGTACCGAAATAAATTTTCACAAGCTACAATACCTTTGCATGTTAGTAACTCCTGGAAACTCACCTTTTGTGCAAACGGGAACTGGCGAATCATGCACGATAAGGCATACAAGCATTTGATCTGAACAGATCTGGAAGAGTCTGTGGCAAGATGATGAAGAAGCATTTGCATGGCTCCATTATCCAGAGCGAGAACCTGAATTTTTGGATTGCTAACATAACGGAAAATAGGTAAAATATATTAGTAACATTTGAAAACAAAGGGTTGATCGAGCTTTCTGAAGTTTTCAAGATACAAGGATGGGCCAAAAGTCTTGTTATTTATTTTATAATTAATTGTTGGAGCGTCGTATAAAAAAATTGAAGTATGCAAAATGCTAAGCAACTTATTCCATTAAATGGTCACTACATGGCGTCGGCAGCGTTGATAGCGTTGGACAGTTTTACACAAAATTCTCGCGACAATTGAAAAGTGATCAGTATAATTCAGTCATGCGCTTCTTGTGGGTTAAATGAATTTCTTCAGGAAAAGGTTCACCATGCAGTGTAGGGAGACAAGTTCATGTCTGTCCACACATTTTTAAACAACGCAAAAAAAAAACCACGCTGATCACAAATCCATTTGCAAATATCAGCCATCAACTCCGAATCAATCAGAAAATGTATTGTCATTGTATTTTGCTTCAGAAACAAAAATGCAAACATTGTTGAACTTTTTGCAGCAAAACTTTATTGTTTGGAAACATTTTCTGATGTGCCCACGAAAACGTATACCTCAGTGTTGATCAATTGGTGTGAATTTTATCTAAATGCCAGTCATTATGTTTTGTGCGAAAGTAGTAATCTTTATGGGATATATCTATTTTTTTACGCGGTGCTCAATGAGACTTTTTGATCCACCCTCGTACCTTGTAGAAGATAGAATAAATTTTGAGAAGACACCCACAAGTGAATTTTAAAATTGTAGATTGAGACCGGTAATTCTTCTATATTTCGAAAATAGGAAAATTCAGATTAATATCAATGGTATCCGCCGTTTGCAAAGTTCATTTGAAATGATTGAGGTCCTTTGCAAGAATATTTCTTTGGAAATGTCGTACACGAATATGATAAAAGCTAACTGGATTAGCACTAACATTGTTCATTTGCATGTACATGTAGATGCAGATTTGGCAAATTGTAAACAAGTCGGAAAAATGAATGACTCAAAACTTTAAAAGAAACATACATGCATTTAGACCCTCATACAGAAATATAGATAAAAATTAGGAACAACAACACACATACCTTTGCATTGCGGTCCCTAACAGAAAAGCCGATGCAGTGCGCAGATCCTCGTCAGTGGAATTCAGTGACAAAATTGCCTTCTGAATGCCACCCATTTTTGAAAATTCGACAGCATTGTCATACTAATATGCAAACAGAAAATAATGTAAATGACTAAATGCTACTTTAAGAGGCAAATTACGCTATTCAACGTCACGTCTGCCATAATTGGTTTGTGTTTTTAAGTTTGTGATATTGTGATATTTAAGTGTTTAAGCATAATTATCTCAACATTTTGGATAACTAACAAGAAGCAACTAACTTTATGAACATAGTTTTCCAGTTCCAAAAGAATGTCAGCTTGTTGCTTCAATGAGATGTCTTTATGGCTGAACTTTGTTAACAGCTCTTCCATTATTTGTTCTTCAGTAACCATTTTCATATTCAAACTTTCAAACTCTTCCTTGATGTCCTCGATGGACCGAAATTTGTTTTCGACTTTGTTATTCTGAAACAGAATTGAGCAAAGCAAATCACACATCGGTGCATGATACAATGTTGTTGTTACTGAATTGAAATTTTAACAAGATTAGCCCTACCGTGGTTTCGAAGTTATCACCCTGTAGCAATCTTAATGCTTCCTTTAACTCCTTTACAGATTGTTTACTGAATGTTTGTGTTTGAGTCCGATCATGTTGCGGGTAGGTGTTATCATAATCCATTAGCTTGGCTTCTTTTTTCCCAGTTTGCAAATTCATTCGCACATGCAAACCCCTAGGTATGCCTTGACCTATAAATGTCAAACAGAAATCCATAAGCGAGATATTTTAATTTATTTTAATACAGGGTGTCTGGCTGAAGTGAAGTAAAGCCAAAATAATGCTGCAACCCTATGTCAATCGGCCAGCTGTAGATGAATGGTTGAATCCAAAATGATAACCTAAAATTGCCTAAAGGTTGTAAAACAATGTAATGTCCACCTCCAGAAATTGACTGCATACTGTACGATAACTTAAAGAGTAAAAACTGACTTTACTAAAATTAAACTGAATATAGTGCAAAATCTCATTGGGACACAAAGATGATGAACCAAATGACTGCTCCAAAAGTTTAGAGTCAACTGAAAATATTCAAAAACTGGGGAAGTGAAAAATGGCAAGAAACAAAATAGCCAATAACAGGCTGGCAAGGGACTCAAATGTGAGACGGCAGTCGGCCACTCACAGTGCCCTTGACCTTCACCGCTCCGTGCAGGTAGTTGGCCCCGAGGGTCCGTCCCTCTTGGACGGACAAGACAGGGCAGCCACTTGCCAGGGACAGGAGTCCCGAAGACCAGTGAGCCTATCTTTGAGTTTTCCTCTTTTCACTACGCTAACTGTGACTGCGTGGGTTTTACTGGAATAAAGATCTTGTCTGAGTACCCCTCTCCCTGTCTCACATCAAATGGCAAACAGAAAACAAGAAAGATCCAAATGCAAAAATAGTGACAGTGAGTCTAAGACACATGACCCTGCTGAATGGACATCCCAAAATAAACACACATGGAAGGGGCACACAAGATCAGCAAGAGTGAAAGGAAGATCAAAACTGCCAAAGATTGCACTAACCTAAATCTAGCAATGGTCATTCAAAAACATGTAACATAATCAAATGCAAAAATGGTAATTGAATTAGGCAAATGAATGCATAAATGAAACTAATATTTAGAAAAATTACTCAAAAAATTATAATAAAAAAGCCAATAATAACATGAAAAACACAGCATTGAACACTAACAGTACCTGACTTCCTGTCATAATGCTCGGCAAGCTGGAATGAGCAATGTTTTTATATGCTCACCTGGCTATGTGCCTCCGTTGAATCTATCAATGCCCCTTTTGGTCACCTGCTAGGAATTCAATACGTCTTGTGACATACCTTGAGAACCTCTGGGGCAATTTTCATAAATCAGAATGTCCCTATTCCCGAAAGTACTTTTGGGCATTATACTTTAAGAGTTATGCTACCTGCCCCAATGGTTCTCAATGAGACATCTCACTTGGTGATATGTCATATGACGTAATATCTGACCAGATAATTGTATCCAAATCAATTCAGAAAGCCCTGTTGACAATGCAAGTGGGTGAACAAATATGTACAATCAATTTATCTGTATATAATGCTTGGACAATGTATGGGATATCTTAGCATAACAGTAATGCAATATTCATGTATGAGCAATGCATGGAATATTTTAGCATAACAGTAATGCAATAGTCATGCATGAGCAATACATGGAATATCTCAATAGTTCAGTATAGTTCCATGATGAGGCTTGGGCAAGGCATGGGGTAACACAATGAATCAAATTGACAATAATAATGCATGGGATAAATCAATACAACAATTTTTCACTGATAATGCATGGGCAATGCATGGGGTAACACAATGAATCAAATTGACAATAATAATGCGTGGGATAAATCAATACAACAATTTTTCACTGATAATGCATGGGCAATGCATTGGCAGATGCATGTATCAACACAACCAGCAAATCATATACTGGATGAGGCAAAAATAGTGGGGAATTGTAATATTTCCCAACTGACTACACGGATATTGATGATCTTTACCTTATATAGCTAATGGACCATGGGCAATCCAATGGACACAAGATCTTTGACCTTGCATGGAGTTCATTGTCAAGGTCATTCCATATCCAAATCCTAAACCCTTAAAATTAACCCCCAAGTCATATTCAGAAAGTTGTTCGCAAGGGTTGCTTTAGTCAAGTACAAGTGACAGATTTATTCACTAGAATTCCACAGCACAAGACATGTATGAAGACCAATAGGCTGCCCCTGAAACAGGTACACAACAATAGGTGATGCTTCACTACAGTGCATTTGCATGACAGTATGTAACCTTGAAGTGTTACAGAATTCAGACACCTAGTAATACTAGTACACTCATTCAGCATTGAAAATGGATGACGATGAAGATCAAATTTCAAGAAAGCAAAGGAAGGCCAAAAAACGGCAGGCAAGATGGTTAGCAAGAGAAGAAGAAAGCCGAGCATGAAGGGCCTTTGTCCTTATGGCTGAGATTGAGGAAGGTTTAGGATTATAGTAAAGAAGTAATATTTAGGAATGATTATGGGTTGTGCCGATCCCCAGTTCCCGAGGGAACACCTTAAGTTGGTCCTTACTGGGGGATCGGCAGTGATAAGTGAGGTGGTATTGGAGGGAAAATCAGGTAACAGTGAGTTGTTTGCGAACGAATTTGCAGTCCTAAAAGTGGACCAAAGGTTGGCTTCGCTGATAGATGAAGTCAGCAATTTGGGACGGGCATAGTTCTGTCTGATGGTGACGGTGGAGTTAGTTATTTTTTTGTTCAGACAGCTTAGGAGGAGATGAGACCAGTCTGGGGTGCCCTGTTGGCACAGTGGGCAAGCTCTTGTTCTATCACGAGCAAATGATTTTGTTTTAAATTTGAAGTAGTAGGAAATAATAAAACGTTTAACGATGAAAGGGATATTTATATGCCAGTAGTCCTTAGCAGAATAGTTAAGTTGAAGCATTTTTGGATGGGGCTTAAGGCTGCCAGGTTGTGTGGTTTAATGGTTGGGGGTTCTGTGGGGGGTATGCTGGAGGGCCCCCTGGAATATCTTAATAAACTTTTCTATGGGATTGAAATTATCTGTGGGTTTTTGCAACTATTCTAGAAAGAGGTGGCCAGTAGTGGATGGGATTGTTAGTGATCGGATTCAGAATTGGCATGTGTTGCTGAGTAGGTGAGTCATAATGGGTTTAAGGGCAAATTTCGTTCTTATAAGGTAACCCGGGAACTGCTGTCGAGCGTGTCAATTTTCCTCATGAATCTCTCCTGAACTTCTGGTGAAAAATTCACCAGGTTCCAAGCTCAACGTGGTGCCTCATAAAAGCGGATGGAATTAAAACTTGTTCCAATAGCTTGAGATGGGATAGAGTATCATTTAATCTCTTTTGGATGAATAATCTGTAGAGCAATTCTGCTTTTAGTTTAACATTGGACTTGATAAGTTCAGAGTGCTTTTTGAAAGTGCCCTGAGATTGAAAGGTAATGCCTAGATATTTCCACTGTGAGACTAATCATGGTTAATAGCATGTGATGGAAGGAGATTCCTTTGGCTTGAGCAAGGTATTTGGGTAGGTCACTTAAGAAGAGGATGAAGAGGAGGGGGCTAAGTGGGTCATTGGAGTTTGGATTTTCACTGTTATTTGGGTATATAAAAGTGGAAATATTTGTTATCAGTTCCAGGGGGAGCCCCAAGTGCTTTCAGTTTTGACCATAGGAGAAAAATATTTACCAAATCAAAAGCTCTGGAGAGATCTGCCATGAAGGTGAGTAGTTTGATCCTTCTTTTCATGCTTTACTGTTTAATTAGAGAATTGAGGGTGAAAATGTGATCCCTTGTCCCCAGCTATAAAGCTAGGCTCAACAGGCCGGGCATCTGAAGGCCTAGTCCTTACTTTTCGAGCTGAGTATCTCTCTTTAGTTTAAACATAGCAATAAGGGACTATGGTATATTACTAAGACTTCATCATGCTTCAATGAAATAATTAGTGATCGGTGGCATTTACCTGAGGTCAAGTTTTGGCCAGAGAAAGAAGGTGAGTTCGCCACTCTTGTGGAAAGCAATAAGAACTCCCTATTTCTCCTGATGGGCGATCTCAATGCCCGTACGGGAAATGTTAACCCCTCGCTCCCACTCCCAACAGTAGCAACCAGACTACATAATAGTCAAATTTGGTTATAATGATCACAGTTATAACGAGATCTCGGTTATAACGAGCAAACTGCTATAGCAGACTTGGTTGCAGAATTCCATAGAATGTTTCACAGTTATAACGAGCACAGTATTCGGATATAACGAGCAAATTTTCGCAACCTACAGAAAATTAAACATCCACTTACATGTATGTCACTTTTGGACGTTACAGAATTGCGTCATCATCTTGGTGAAGGGGTATACAAGTTTAATATGGGTCTGAAAATCACGATTGTTGTGACAAATACTTGACCATATGGCAACGCCTTCCGTGGGGATGACGTGACCAAGTTGAAGGTTCATAGGAATCGTATAGATGCGCGGGCAAGTTCGAAATGTCGTTCAATTCGCGATCAGCTGATGGCCTACAGCTGTAGCGATCTTCGGTGTAATGCGCGATTAAACTGATTTCTGTCCTACCTTTGCAAATGAAGAGCGGTTGATGGAAGATCCGGAGGAGATGACAGCGATCCGCAAGATCCAAGGAATCCACGCTGCAGTTGAGTATCCTTTTGGGTGATTCGCGGGGTTGTCACTTTTGTTGTAGTTGCGATGAATAAATAATTTCCAGTTGAAACGTTTTGCCGTAGTTGGTTTATTTCAAAGCTCAGAAACGATATGCCTGATTTATACATTTGATCTCCCTTATGGAGTTATATAAATCTAAATAAAAGGAGTCGCCGAGGACTTTCAAGGCAGACTCAGCCAATAAGGTACATGAGCATGAGAAAATAATGGAGAACTAACATTATGTAATTGAACCAAAAGATAAATTACAGTTTGGTTCTCCTGGCATACAAGTTGCACTAAACACTTTTGGACACTTGTAATAGACTTTCAAGTCAGGACTCTCCGGAAACTGCAAAACAGACCTGTATTTATGCAAAATAAGGTGAAACACCAGTAAGGTCTGACCAATAGCAAAGCAATGGTGCAATACACGTTCACATGAAAAATGAAGTACATTTCCTGAAAATAAAGGTTGCAACATGTTATGCCTGTGAAATTCCCGAAAATAAGTATTGCGCAACGCAAGAAACTCAAAATTCTGTGAATTTCTGAAAAGATGGCCGTTAGCTGTCATGTGGGAGAAATTCCACATGGCCAGCTGGGGGCCAGGGACGTACCCTGGCGTCCGATTGCGCCACACGTCGGCAAGGCTAAAATGCTGCGCCTGCCGGAAAAATGATGCACCGCAACGGTAAATGAAATATGATGTGCCATAACCCCCCCCCCCAGAATAATGCTGTCTGAAACAGAAGCAATATTTTCCACGAATAAAAAAGAGTAAGAATAATAGTAGGTTAAGATACGAGAGCTAACAATGCGCAAGGAACAAAATGATTGCCAAAATTCTAGGTCTAAATGGGAAATGATTAACATTGCCATTAAAATGAACGAAAGGAAATTTCAACTCTTGACTACTTGCGTCGGCTTCGTTTGGCCTGGCGTGGGCCACTCTCCTTCATCTCTGCAATAATCATCTGTAACTCTTCCGCGCTGTCGTCCTCAGAGATGAGGCGGCGAACGACGTGGCGTGGGGCACCAGCACGTTGGGTCCCAGACGGGGACTGTGGGGTCCCATAACCATAGGACGTAGCACAATGGGAACCGGAGCCCCTGGTGGAACAGGGCTCTCGATAGTAGAATCACTAGACAGTGCTAGGTCTACTTCTAAACACGAGGGCGCAGGGCGAGGTGGACTTCCTGCAACTGTAACAGTTGATGAGCCCGAACTCGATGAGGACGAGGTTGAAGGCCCCGACGATGAGGTCGAAGCGGCCGAATAATCGGACGTCGAGCTCGGTGGTAGCACTACTGCGTGGCCTGACGCACCTGGTTGCATATGTGGCTGGGTACCTTGGGTACCGGCCACTGGGGTACCAGCCTGGGGATCCAAGGTCGTGGTGGAATCCGCCCAGAGGTAGCCAACTCTTCCATTGGGTCTTGACTGAAAACCAAGGATAGCTCGTGGGAGTGAAGACGTTGGGCATTTTGTATAGTGCCCAAGTCAAGATGGCGACTCGCTTTTTGAGGATGGTGATGGTACCTTCCTTGTGGGCCAACTGGTTACCGAAGTCGGTCCTGTTGCTTTCCAACAGAGGCTGCAAATCCTGCGCTTGGAGTCGCAAATCTTGTGATTGAAGCCGCAGATCGTTAATGATGGTTTCACGATCTGCAATGGCCGTCTCCACTCGGTGGAGGGTCTGCTCCTGGAGTCCTGCTCTCTAGGCCAACACGGTTGCCTGCGACTGCTCGAAAGCATCGAGGCGCTGGGCTATATTTATGTCGAGGCGAGGCTCCGCAGCGCCCTCTCCCGCGGCATTTAAATTTGCCCAAGCTCGTAGTATTTCCAGCTGCATCTCGCTGTGGCGATCAAATAAATTTTACAGGGCTACAGCTGGATGTCGACGAGCGGGACTGGCGTGGACATGGGCAGGCCCAAGCATCTCTGGCGCCTCCGGCATAACTGCGGCCCGAGGGGCCTCCACGAAATAAATTTGAGGACTATCCTCAGCAATGCGAAAGTAACCTGGCTCCATCCTGGAAACACGCGACTGAATCCGTAGAGACTGATAAAATATAAAGGCACGAGAGCGTTTCGACTGATCCAAACGTTTGAGTAACTGGTGGCGAAGTGACAGTTGGTGGCGCAACTGTCCATACCCATAGCCCAAACATCTCCAAACCTTCTCAGGCTCGGAGGTGCTGACGTCATGTGACCCCAGGGTAATAAAAGGGTGCACAGACGATATCAATTGGTGCCGCTCTACTTCTCTAATTACACCTCGGCTGTTGTTTATACAACCGGGTTCAAACAGACACATGGAGGGGATTAGGGCAGCAACGCACCCCCCCCCCCCAATTCTAGGAAAAACCAAAAGTTTTCCGAAAAGTTACGAAATGAGATTTTGGACACTTTAAGGCAATTTGTATGAATGGCAATATCCCTATTGACTTTGCATAGGGCTATCCCAGCATTTAATCCTGTGCAGCTGGTGCCGAAATTGCCAGGGGTAATCTTTCGCACCCCAGTGTGAGCTTGCAGAATGAAGTTTCCCACACTTGAAGGAAAAACATTTTATTTCCCCCAAAAACCATGTTTGGCAACGAAACGGCCAGAAAGGTTTGAAAACGAAGAGGTTTACGTATTGTACGTCCACTTCGATTGTTTTGCTAAGAAGGGTTGGATTTCTGTGGATTCCGTAATTGGGCCGTAACGGCTCTTAAATTTTTGGAGTTGGGCTTTCCGCAATACTCGGGAAGCTGGGCATCCGCCTACTCGACTCATCTTTAAAACTTCCGCTATCTTGCAAGCGTTCGACGCCAGAGGGCACCAGCTCACAGACGCGGGGCAAACTAGACGGTGACGTAATACCGCAACTTTGGCTACGTCGACCTCCTTCCATGGCAGACGCAGATGATTCGCCGTAACTTGTGGCGGCCATCGCTATGTTGCGCCCACTCCCATCGGGCATCGCGCATTCAAAATTCGGCGCGGAATAATCAGCTGTTTTCGCCTTGTCGTTTGCAACAACGACTTCGTGTGCAATTTGACGATCACTCGAGGTGAGGTCGCGATAAACATCTATCGCTCCATAATCACGTGAGTAAGAACTTCCCAATTTTGAGTATTCATGTTAGCTTTTTCTTCCAGACATTCCGCTAACCAGTAGGGAATGTTTGTCCGCGGATCCTGTGGATTCAGGGGCCGACGACGTTGCATGGCCGGAGGCAGGGAACCACACCTCTCCTGGAGGAGCATGTACAGGTAAGCGTACATCTTCATTGCTCACGGGCAGCTCGTTGTTGTCGTTATAGATGACATTTCCGTTCCGCATGACGTAACCATAGTCTGTTTCTTGGCAGGAACGGGGAATAAACTCCGGACATTCCGGGTTCAACAAAAGAGGATTTTAGCTGGCGGACCGGACCTATGGATATTAGGTAAATCCAAGTCTTTTTGGCTGATAACAGCATCCAGCTGATCTTCTGTGGGGGCCTTTTTAGGTCTCCCACGTCTCTTTCGTTTCAGAATCGGCTCCAGACCGGGGAGATTCTTCTCATCTCTATCACTCTGGTGATATAGGAATAGATTGCGGGCATTGTAATTACCCAAGGTGAGTGACCGGTGTTCATCGAACACCTCGAACGTATTTGGCGACACAATGCGCGTTATTACGTATGGTCCATCCTTCTTTGGTGCAAGCTTGGCTGCAAATTGCCGATTCGAATTACTGATGGGGCGAGTTTTAACCAGAACTCGATCTCCAACGCGGAACTTGCTCTTTATGCACTTGGCGTTGTGTGCCCATCGGCAAAGATCCTGGGCATGTTCGACTCGTTCTTGAACTTCCAGTAGGATGGTTGACAGTCCATCGAAGAGTCCAGAAATCCCAGTTTTCGCGTACATAGGATCGTGGCACATCCTATGGAACAACATCAGGTTATCCTGAGGTGCTCTTCCTATCCTCCCGAATTCCAGGAAGAAAGGGGAATACTCCATTGTATTGTTGGTGGATGTATTCATCGCCCATCGAATCGCTGGTAATACTTCTTCCCATTTAGTGTGCGATGTTTGCACGGCGATGGCGAGTTTTGCTTTCAAATCGCGATGTTTTCGTTCCACGAGATTCGCCTGAGGGTGATACGTAGCGACATGCTGCACCTGAAATCCCATCAGGAGAGCAGTCTGTTGTAGAGCGGAGGACAAAAATTGTGGTCCATTATCGCATCTGACGACTCGAGGAGTCCCGTACCTGAAGCATACTTCATCGATGAGAACTCGGGATAATGTTTCCGCCTTGGTGTCCATGACGGGAAACAACTCAACATATCCCGTGGATGTGTCGCAGACGCTAAAGATCGCGACCGATCCAAAATCGGACTGGGGAAATGGTCCCACCAAGTCCGCGCTCAGCACCTCGAATCGCGGATTTATGGGCGGATTCGTCATCAGGGCTGAGTGTTTAAAATTATCCGGCTTAAATTTCTGGCAGTCGGTGCAGTTCTCCACGAACTTCTGCACGGACCTCTTCATGCCAGTCCAGTGGTAACGATCCAGGATGCGCCGATAGGTGCCTTCCACACCTTGATGTCCAGCCTCATTAGGAGGATGGTTCCAGGAGATTACGCGCTCCTGAAGAGTCCTGGGTACGATGAGTCTGGGCTCATCATCTTCCA
Organism: Kryphioiulus occultus; assembly: GCA_034687865.1. NCBI lineage: Eukaryota > Metazoa > Arthropoda > Diplopoda > Julida > Julidae > Kryphioiulus > Kryphioiulus occultus. The sequence continues at coordinate 1,165 of JAQGAF010004995.1, read as the reverse complement.
CTGTGTTGAGGTAACGGTAGAGTACCTCATCCAACACGACGAAACCGCGGTTGGAGTACGTCCGAGCCTCTGCTGACTCGTCGTCATCTTCAGTTTCCAAAGATTGAAGGATGTGTGCTGTTTCGGGGTCATCCATCTGTGCCCTCCGAAATTCGCTCCTAGTAATTGGTTGTTCCTGCGACAGGAATTGGTGGACTAATACCACCGGTTCAGATGCTGTTCCATTAGGGCGTGACAATAAGTCCGCCACCCGGTTTAATCTTCCAGGTATGTACTCGACGTCGAATATCATATGCTGCACGGCGTAAGCCCATCGTGCCAGCCTTCCTTGCGGGTTGTTAAGTGTAATCAGCCATCGCAAGGGTCGATGGTCGGTGTGGACCACGAAGGTCATTCCATCAAGGTATCCGCGGAACTTCGTAATCGCCCAGATCACGGCGTACGCCTCCTTCTCGGTGACCGTATAATTTCGCTGAGCAGGATTTAATAGCTTCGAAGCGTATTCGATCACCTGGTACGAGTCAGGATCTCCTTGTACCAGTACTGCGCCGACAGCAACGTCACTGGCGTCAGTAAAGAGACGAAAACTTTTGGTGAAGTCCGGTTGCTTTAATACGGGAGCTGAGCATAATCTTCTCTTCAGCTCGTTAAATGAGGCATGACACTTCTCGTCGAATATGAACGGTGCATCCTTCTTTAATAGTGCATACAGCGGTGCGGCAATGGTTGACAATTGGGGTATGAACTTCCCAAACCATTTACATGCCGAGACGAATGACTTGATTCCAGTAACATCCGTGGGTGGAGCCAAGTCCAGAATCGCCTTAACCTTGTCCAAATTTGGACTGATTCCGCTGATAGAGATGGAATGTCCAAGAAACTTGACGGTAGTCTGGAAAAGATGACACTTCCTGCGCTTGAGGTAAAATCCATACTGTTGCAACAGTTGAAAGGTATCTTCCAAATCATCCAAATGTTTCTTGAAGTTGGCAGCTGCCAAGAGCAAATCGTCTTGGTAAGCACGATTTGTAACGTGCGGCAGGTGAGACATCATTTCGTCCACCACGCGCTGACAGTGTGCTGCCGAGTTTCGTGCACCCATTGGCATACGGGTATAGCACAATGTTCCCATAGGTGTGACGGTGGAGAAGAGCTTCTGGCATTG
>JAQGAF010004994.1:0-13009 GCA_034687865.1 Kryphioiulus occultus | reverse complement strand
GTTCCAGCATCCAAGATGTGTGTGTTCTAGCATCCAAGATGTGTGTGTGTGTTCTAGCTTCCAAGATGTGTGTGTGTTCTAGCTTCCAAGATGTGTGTGTGTGTGTTCTAGCATCCAAGATGTGTGTGTGTGTCCCAGCATCCAAGATGTGTACGTGTGTCCCAGCATCCAAGATGTGTACGTGTCCTAGCATCCAAGATGTGTCCTATATAGCATCCCAGATGTGTCGTGGCATTCAAGATGTGTATGTGTCCTAGATGTGTATGTCCTAGCATCCAAGCTGTGCCCTAGTATCCCTTTCTTACAAATAATGTAACTGATAGTAGTAGCCAAAATTGCTTCCACGAAAAGAACTTTTGGCATTTAAAGCATTAGTTGTTGTTCCTGAAAAACGCTTGTTATCCACTATTAATAGTGCCCTGGCGTTACGTAATTGCTCACATACTGGGGAAATGACTTAATCGATCATTAACACCCATTAACCCATTTATGGGATGTGAGCGTAATTGGCTTTTCATTGTGTGCCGGGAAGCTGGAGATGGAAGTGCAAACTTTTGTTTTTTCCGCTGTTCGAAACACTAGGATTTAGGTTTAATAATTTCCGATCATGCCCGTACTATTTCCCTTTGGGAAAGCCATGAAAAAGTTCCTCTTTTGCAGATGAATGGGCCGTGTTATGGTGGATTTCCCAAGCCTCAGCATGTCCTGTTTTTCCTCATTTTTAACCCTTTCAACAATGGTGGCACTTGGGTGCCACTCATAATGTAACAATAAATCAATACAGATTTTTCATGGCTAGTTATTGCAGGCATGTGGCCGATGTGAAGAAGTGCATGTGAAAAAGTGTAAAAATTTATGCCCTTGTGTGAAAAATGTGAAAAAATTGGGTAAAAATGACAATGTATATGAAAAATTCAGTGGAAATTAATTGCTCAAGAAATCCAGCTTAAAACTGAGGTATTCTCCTCCATTCAGGTCCCTAATTTTTTTTAAAAAAAAGTATAAATATACTTCAAAATAATGTATTACATCTTCAAAAATCATTTCCATGAAAATACACTTGTACAATTGAAATCCATTTTTGGTCTCTTAAACATTGTTATTTAATTTTACGCCATACAATTTTTTTTAGAAAGGCAAGTTGAAATCCACTATTTGTTGTCTAGTTGTAGTAATTATTTGAAATAATTACATGAAATAATTACATGAATTACATGAAATTACATGAAATAATTATTTGTCAAACATCTTGGGTAAAAAATGTGAAAAAATCAGATATTTTCACGTGAAAAAATGTGAAAAAACAGATAGTTGCATTTGAAAAGATGTGTAAAAATTGTATACCAATTGGCCACATGCTTGTTATTGGTTAGCACAAAAATCAACAGATGCCTACCAATTCTGCAAAAGAAATTTTTCAAATCTGAAAAATTCAGGGTGGTTGAAAATGTCATCTACGTATGTGGTAACCCTGTTTTGAGTTACATTTTACGTTGGTCGTTCATCATGTCTGAAGTCTCTGACAGGTCAAGAGCACGCTGATTTCCTCAGTCAGTTTTCCTGGCCATCAGACCCAGAAAGGCTGGAAATAATTTGCTAATTTGATGATGGGTCAAAGATTCAAAGTCGCTGGACTCAGTCACTGCCAGGCATGGAAAGTCGAACGAATTTTTTGGTGGTCAAGTGAAGCAACACGTGCATGGTCAATCACCAGACAGACTTGGGTGTGAAGTAAGCAACTGATTCACTGAAGAAGGGACACTTGGTGGCCATGTTTGCAATGCCATGGGCGCTTGAGCATTGAACATCCATCCATGTGTGCACTGCCAAAAAGTGTTTGTTGGTTCGTTTTGCACCCACCTCTCTCGTTACGTAGTCTCTGTACGTAACGCAAGGCCTGGAAGCTGGCCAAGAAAGCGAGTATTTTAGAGCTCGCCAGATTGGTGTTGCAACACTTTCAGTTTCGGAGGACCGGACAACCTCCCTCCTCGAGAAGTTTTTCTTTCAACAGTATTTTTCTTCTGAGTTGGTCAGGCCAACCGATTCGCGATCAAGCTGACGTCTTCGCTGCACTTGGACTTAGTCAGCCATTGCCCAGGAAGTCTGAGCTTCCTTCCTTCAAGGACTTTGAAAACGCTCGGATTAAGTGTTGTGAGTTTTAAGTCAGTGCCTCCACTGCCTCGTGCATGTCCTCGGACAACCTGGGAAAACCCGATGGCCATTGTCGCAGTTTGGTAGCAGTTGCGCAACAGCCATGAGCGACCACTGCGGAGTCGATGGGACAGAACTGAAGCCGTTCCTGAAGAGCCCCTATGGCCATGGACAGCTTCAGCAGCACTCTGTAGGAGCCATCCATGAGCACCAAGAACCCAGAGGCAACATGCAGCCATGGAGTGCTCCAGAAAGCCTTTCTGCAGCCATGTCTGCTGCTGATGGTGCCAGAGGACCTCAGTACTTTTCTGGACAGCAAGCTTCCAGAGGCCTGCTTAGGCCATGGGGTGCTCCAGAGGACAACGTCAACGACGGTGATACCTACCAAGGGAACTATGCGACTTCTTCGCTCGTGAACTTTGACACTGTTTGGGATTGTGGACAACACTGGGAGTCGCAGAATTCACCATTACCAAAGATAGCGCATCATCTCGCGAGGACAGGACATCTCCCAAGGACAGAACATCTGGACATGGCCACCAGACAACAGATGGACGAATTCGACACGCTGATTGAGAAGATTGACCATCTCAATGAACTTTCATTGGGCAGCCCCGCAGGACGCCTGCAGAAGCAGCATGAGGTGCAAATTGCCAAAGTGACCCGGAGGAATCCGCACCAGGACTCGGTGGACGATGACCTCCAATACCTTCTGGAGCAGAACCCGTCACTGCTGGACCCGTCCCTGAGCAGCAGTAACCGCTTCACTTGCGATTCTGGAATTGGTGCCTCATTGGTCACAACCCCGATGACCCCAGGCATGGTGGACTCTGATGGCCATGCTGATGCTGACATGGCCATCGACGATGACTTTGGCGCTGGGGCCGTGGTGGCTGATTGTGGAACTGATGTGTCGTCTTACTCGAGGGTTCGGGTGGTCTCGACCCCACCTGTGTCACCCATGTACAGGCATCTGGATGACCACCAGGCATCTTCCTCCTACTACAGGATCACAACCCCTACTCCCATCAAGCGCCCTGGGTATGGTAGCTGTTTCTATTCAATGTGCATTTTGGGAAAATGGGAAAGTGTCTGAAATTCAACGGGTGGCGTTGGCAACATGAAAATGAAACATATGTACTGTAGACCACCTCCCTATGTTGACCACATGCACCCCTGTATGCTGACCACTTGGACTATTAAACCACCTCCCTATGTTGACCACAGTTGAATTGACCGGACAGTCACCACATTAACTCAATGGAATTAAGGTGACCTCTACATGTTGACCACTTGGACTTTTACACACAATAGCAATTTGCGCCTTTGTATGTTGACCAGCATGGTCTCAACATGTAAAGTCGTGGATGATTAAATTTATTGGCTGCTTGCAAAACTTACAGTAGAACCTCTCCTTGTTGACCACCTCCCTATGTCGACCACATTTTAACTGACCGGTCGTCACCACATTAACTCTGTGGAATTAAGGTGACTCTACATGTTGACCACTTGCACCTCTATATGTTGTATGTTGACCGCTTGGACTATGACACGCAATAGTAATTCACTCTCTGTATGTTGACCAGCATGGTCTCAACATGTAAAATCATGGATGATTAAATTTATTGGCTGCTTGCAAAACTTATACAGTGGAACCTCTCCTTGTTGACCACCTCCCTATATCGACCACATTTTAAGTGACCGGACAGTCACCACATTAACTCAATGGAATTAAGGTGACCTCTACATGTTGACCACTTGGACTATGACACGCACTAGTAATTTACTCTCTGTATGTTGACCACTTGGACTATGACACACACTAGTAATTTACTCTCTGTATGTTGACCAGCATGGTCTCAACATGTAAAGTCATGGATGATTACCTTTATTGGTTGTTTGCAAAACTTATACAGTAGAACCTCCAAAGTTGACCACCTCGCTATGTCGACCACATTTTAACTGACCGGACAGTCACCACATTGACTCAATTGAATTAAGGTGACTACATGGTGACCACTTGCACCTCTGTATGTTGTATGTTGACCACTTGGACAATGACACAATAGTAATTTACTATCTGTATGTTGACCAGTATGGTCTCAACATGTGAAGTCATAGATGATTAAAGTTATTTGCTGCTTGCAAAACTTAGGCTACTGTACACCCCTGAACAGTAACTGTCTCTAAAGACGCATAAGATTTCATTTTGAACTCCTTCAAAATGTTTCAAATTCCTTCAAAAAAACTCCTTCAAATTTTTATTACCACAGCAGGTATAGGATAATTGTCTGAGTATACTTTCTAATACCTTGGGTGGTCAACTTACAGAGGTTCTACTGTATTTTCCTTGTGGATTGTTTGTGGACTGCTGGGCTGTGACGTCGCACTGCCCGTGAATAGATTGTGCCACTGGTTTTTGTCAGATCTTTTGTAAACATATCGTGATATGTCTCAACATCCACTTCTAAAAATACTTGAGCCTGATGTTGTCAGCGCCAAACTCAAGTTAGATGGCGCTGTGAAATTGCGAATGGACATCGCCATCTTGACGTGATTGTCACTTATGGATTATAAGGTTAATTGAGCAGTCGAACCAAGTACCGTACGTGATTGGGTTTAAGCATCTGCTGTACTGCGACATTGATCAGTGTCCTACATTGAAGATGCCATCAACTTGGTTTTATTTTTGGGTGTTTGCCAGTAATTTTCCGGTTTGGACTCAACTTTTTTCACCATTATTTATACTGAGACAATCTGTCTTATTGGTTCTGGGGTAAATTTTAAACTCTGGAAAATGTTATCTCGTATACAGCAGAACCAACGAGTAGAACCTGCCTAAACAGATACTGTCTAAAATAATATCCTCTCTAAACTAATCTGTTTTCTTGGTTCTGGTGCAAATTTTGAACTCTGGAAGTACAATAGCGCATTATACAATAGAACCTGCCTAGACAGATACTGTCTAAAATAATATCCTCTCTAAACTAATGTCTGTCTTCTTGGTTCTTGTGCAAATTTTGAACTCTGGAAGTACAATAGCGCATAATACAGTAGAACCTGCCTAGACAGATAGTGTCTAAAATAATATCCTCTCTAAACTAATTTCTGTCTTCTTGGTTCTGGTGCAAATTTTGAACTCTGGAAGTACAGTAGCCCGTATACACGTAGAACCTGTCTAGACAGATAGTGTCTAAAATAATATCCTCTCTAAACTAATGTCTGGTTTCTTGGTTCTGGTGCAAATTTTGAACTCTGGAGGTACAGTAGCCCATATGTAGTTGAACCTGTCTAAACAGATAGTGTCTGAAGTAATATTAAAAGTAATCTAAAGTATAATAAGGGTACATGTAGCCTACGTCAAATAAAAGCAGTTTCCAAGTAGTAGACCCTTGCTCCCTAACCTGTCCAAACGAATAACCTCCCTAAACTAATATTCAGCACCGGTCCCAAGACAGGTTCCAATGTAGTCCCCAAGGATATTAGTTTAAACGGGCTCTATTGTAGTCCCAAGTGTGGTCATATCGAAACCTTTCCATATGCTGTTCAGGCAAGTTGAAGTTGGTGCACTTTGAACTGATCAAGCATAACCTCATACATGTAGAATGTCTCCTATTGGCTGGATCCATGGACATCAAGATGCCTTCATATCTGAACATGCATACATGTATTTATCCAGTGCTGGAGTGTATTTTCAATAGTTCTTCGTTCTATTCATTGCAGTCCTCCGAGCTTGAAGCAGGCCACGATGTCCACCAGAACCAACTTGAAGCAGTACCTGCAGATGCAACAAGTACAGGAACAGGAGCGCAAAGAACAGGAACAGGCCAAACAGGCGACTGCAGCGCCCTCCAAGAACACACAGGCAGTCAGTGTTCCTCCAACCACAATCACTGCACCCAGGATGGACGTCCCCAGCGAGGTCCTCAAGGTGAGTTGACCAGGTTCTTTGAGACCATCAGTGATTCTTACATTAACCAAATGGGCGATTGTCGTCATTCTTGATGACGTTGGCAGGCTCACTGGGATATTTTTAGTTTGAATGATTCAAAGACTAGCCATAATTCTCACGAGTACATTTGCACTTCAAAGTACAAGGAGGACAGGCTTCAGAAACTCAGAGAGATTCAGCAGAAATCATGGTGATTGCCATCATTGACTGCTAGTAAGACATGAAGTCATCGGTAAAGTTGAACCAAGATGGACCACGAGGAAGTTTTAGCGATAAACACGACTGTGCGATTTCACTTATCTACCATTATAGGCCCATAAAATGGCGCATTGCGACACCTGATTGTTTTAATTACTATTAAGAGGTTCATCAGTACTCGCAGAAATCCATTGGCACCTATTTAGGGTTCTGTCGCAAGATGATGCTCAACGGAAAACGCTAAAGCAGTACTTTATTTCACTTTTGGATACATGCAGTACATTGAAACAACGACGCTATGTGGCTATTAAAACAGGGTGAAATGACACTCAGGTCATGGATGACATGGAAAAATCATGGAGTGAAATTCAGGTGATGGAAATCATGGAAAAGTCGTGAAATTTAGATTAGGGTCATGGAATTTTTGCCTTTGATTGATTCACAAAATGTGTGTTTTTTGATCGTTTTGGTCGTTTCTTATTCAATGATCATGTCATCACTGGGGTAGAGGATGTGCCTGAAAATCACTATTTTTGATGACAAAAAAACTCGAACACCCCCATATTCTAATACAGGGTGTCTACCTGACATGGAAGTCATGGGAAAGTCATGAAAGTTACATCAGAGTCATGGAATTTTAGGCTTTTCGTTGATTCACAAAATAAAAAATTGGGTTTAAATTCTTCACTTGTAGCCCATTTCCAATAAAAATTTCGCCAACGACGTGCTTTTGGCCAATAATCATGTCGCCACAATGGTAGATAATGTTTCTGAAAATCGCTATTTTGTCATGACATAAAACTTGAACGACGCCATATTCTAATAAACATGGACAATTTTTTGAAGTCATGGAAAAGTCATGGAATTGTCATGCCAAATTCGGTAGACACATTGTAGTAGGCGTTACAAATTTGTTTGAAGTCATGAAAAAGTCATTGAAAAGTCACGGAATTCTCAATAGAATATACAGTTGACACCCTTTATAATACGATTTTTGGTGCTTGAAAACAGTTTGTGACCTTGCTCGCTGTAGCAACTAGCAACCCCTATGTTGTCATGACATAAAACTTGAACGACCCCATATTCTAATAGACATGGACAATTTTTTGAAGTCATGGAAAAAGTCATGAAATTGGCATGCCAAATTCGGTAGACACATTGTAGTAGGCGTTACAAATTTGTTGGAAGTCATGAAAAAGTCATTGAAAAGTCACGGAATTCTCAATAGAATATACAGTTGACGCCCTTTATAATACGATTTTTGGTGTTTGAAAACAGTTTGTGACCTTGCTCGCTGGAGCAACTAGCAACCCCTATGTTGTCATGACATAAAACTTGAACGACGCCATATTCTAATAGACATGGACACTTTTTTGAAGTCATGGAAAAGTCATGAAATTGGCATGCCAAATCCGGTAGACACATTGTAGTAGGCGTTACAAATTTGTTGGAAGTCATGAAAAAGTCATTGAAATGTCACGGAATTCTCAATAGAATATACGGTTGACATCCTTTATAATACGATTTTTGGTGCTTGAAAACAGTTTGTGACCCTGCTGGCTGGAGCAACTAGCAACCCCTATGTTGTCATGACATAAAACTTGACCCCATGGAGCAACTAGCACCCCCGATGGAGCCGAGGAAACTCTGGGGCCTTCACTGCGAATCTTTTAACTTTTGCTGTGCTGCCTTTTCATTTTTAATTTTTTTTTTCGACATGTTTCCTGCGGTCCAAATAGGAATCCGTGGCGCCCTGAATTTAGCTGGCTCACCAAGAAATGCCTCCGTTGCCCTTGAATGGGGAATTTCACTGCCAAAATCCTCTGCCGTGCAAAAGTCAAATTCTTGGCGCAGGGCCATTGCCTAACCTCGCCGAATTAGAATACAGTCGCTGCTGCTGGAAGGGTGGGTGTGTTTTCTCCAGAGCACCGACGTCATTTTGGCGCCCTGCCTCCCAAATCCCGAATCCCCGAGACGTAAGCAGATTTCGGGCTACGGCTTTATCGCTTCCGTCTGCTTCTGATGGACTCCATGTGCTGCTCCATATTTGTACCGTTGCAAATTGGGCGCATTTTAAGGACGTCCTCGCTGTCTGATGGTCCTAGATGGATCTGTAAAGCACAGAACCATCTATAGGCAACAGAACCAATGATTCTTTGAAACTATCGCGTTACAAATATTCAATTCAACTCAGTGCCCCAATGTCAGTAAATTAATAACATGTGGTAGGGGTGTAGTCCATCAAACCACCAAGACATCATTGTCAAATTGAATTTCTTGTGGAAGAGAATTCCCACTTCGAATGGCATGCAGAAAATAATGGCACCGAAAATAAGACCAATAGTAAGAATCTGTATGGGTATGCAATTCCATGAACGGATTGGCATGACAAGTTCTACTACCTTACCTTCACCAAATTACAGTGTTCGTACCAACCTGGAAAGTCAGGGAAAAGAGAAAAATTGTCAGGGAAAGCCAGGGAAAATAGGTGTTTTTGCTAAAAAGTCAGGGAAAATTATTATAGAGCTGCATTTGAGGGTTGGGGAATTTAAGTTGCCCATTTGACGAAGATGCAATTGCACAAGAGTTAATGAACCTGCAAAAAAAGAAACAACGTTTAAATTGAGCATGCATTGAAACCGGCAAAATTTATTTTTATGTAAGCGAAATTACATGGGTTTGTCAGGGAAAGTCAGGAAAATTAATTTGAAAATTTGGGTACGAACCATGTATAGGCAACAGAACCAATGATTCTTTGAAACTACTGCATTACAAATATTCAATTCAATTCAGTACCCTACTGTCAGTAAATTAATACCATGTGGTAGGGGGTGTAGTCCATCAACCCAAATTAAGATTCGGTGGGTACCACCGAGACATCATTGTCAAATTGTATTTCTTGAAGCTTAAGTCCATATATACCCTTGTGTACATGTATTACAAAGGGTCAAAGAAAACATGGATGGGGTATTAAGCCATTCAGATGCCTCAGATGACAATCCATAACCAACATATTTGGTTCAATTCACTCACATTCAAGACTTAATCAAAATATAAAATGTCCTTAAAACACCGCTAAATTAGGGGTTCCAAATAAACTAAACATTAAGAATTAGAATAACAATTATTGAAACAATAAAATGAATAAGATGTCAGCATAAGACATTAACAGGATGTAATCTTTATATAGGAGGGACTACCCATTAAGAATATGTATATATTAGCAATATTTTGAAAATATACCAAAATTGGCTTGACTTCATGTGTGGACTTTAGTAATTTCTTGACTTAATTTTCTCCCAAATAGCCCAATTAAGTGTGTACAGTAAATATACATTTCCAAATTTATTTTGCACAAATATTTTGGCTATAACATAATGTAGACATACATTATACAGACTGTATTCATAATAAATTAAGAACATATTGTCCATAATATTCTGCGAATATATTTTCCATAAGATATCATAATATGTTATGAGAAATACAGTATCTTCTTAATATAATAAGAAAATATTAGACTTCGTTATATATTATTAGCAAAATATTTGTCATACGTTACAAATATATTTTTTTTTAAATTGGTGTAATATATTAAGAATATACAAACGTATATCAGTATATTTATAATATATTACTTGTGTATAATTTTTCCATATGGGAAGACATTAACAGGATGTAATCTGTATAGGAAAAGAATTCCAACGTATGGGTTTGCATCCCGTCTATGGTAGGCAACATATACTATGGTGAACTTGAAATTTGTTAAGAAGTTTTCTGTCAGTTTCACTTTTGCATTTCAGTCAACGTGTTATTATGAAATCAAGGTCGAGGTCGTCCAATTAATGATCAGTTAATGATCAGCGCGCAATTTTACGAGTTAATGCGCGATTCGTCCGCAATGTTCAAGATTTCTTGTAACTGTAAACTGTGCAATGTGGGGAGTAATTAATTAGTAGTGGACTTTTGCTGTTTCGTCATAAATACGGTCAAATTGTGTGTTCTCCATTAACAAATACGATGCGAGTTCAAGCCGAGAAATAAATCAGATTGAGTCATCCAGTTTAATTACAAGGAAATGTCACGGATATCTTCAAATTACAGTTTGGACGACACCCTGAATTAAAGCGGTTACAGGATTCATACCGTCAGGGAAAGTCAGGTGGAAGTCAGGGAAATTCATAATGTGTGGAAATTTAGTTGCGGCACAACTATTTTGATTGGTATAAGTATCTCATGAAAAGCATTAGAAAAGCTGTATTTGTGCTCGACTTTTTCTAAACATTTTGCCTGCGACGTTTTCATTACCATTTCTTATCTTCGACATTAATTTTTCTTATGAAAAATTCACCTAAAATGCATTATTTTTTTTAAAAAAAATTCGCCTATACGGCATTTACGTCATTATGAAATTTTTTTAATATTTCAAAGAAGTCCTCAAAAATCTAGTGTTTGAAATCTAGTGGTTCAACCTGTAGTGTTCGCATCGATATTAATATTAGAACACTAAAAACCCAATGTTTCTTGTTATTTTTCAAAAATGTCGCCTACGGCACTCTCCTAATTATTAATATTATTATTTTTTCTTATAAAATTGTGGGCTAATGCCATTATTTCGTGATCAGATCTATAATTTCTAAAATTTCCGCCATATGGTATGTTTGCTCTGATCAAATCTGTAAAAATTCTTTCTTGAAATTGTCTGGAAATATTCAAAAAAGTGTCTGGAAAACCTGGATAAATCAGGGAAATTCAATTGAAGATGTGGCTAGTCATCCTGACAAAAGTAAACAATAAATTGGTTAATTGTAGTGTTGCGGATAAGGTTAATTTTAATTACGCGTGGCATTTTTTTTTGGATAAGTCAGGGAAATTAATCAGATTTGGTCTGGGAAAGTCAGTGAAATTGAGTTGCAAATTTTTGTGTGGTAAGTCCTGTCAAATCTAATGTGACTGTCTCGGCTTCTTTGAAACTTTTTGTAGTTTTCTTTTGCTGCTTTTGATGGAGTGTTTCAGACTTTGTCGACAATATTAACTAACTGTTTTATCTTTTCGGTTCTTAGGTCAACTCTCGCCTGGAGAACCCAACCCAGTTCCACGTGATCGAGAGTCGCAAGCGCCAAGTGCAGGAGTACCTGAGCACGGCCCAGGGGAATGGACGCTCACTTCTTGCTCAGTCTGTGCCCAGCAAGGGAGGAGCCCAAGGAACTTCTGCTCCAGCCTCGGCTGTGGCCAGTGCCTCGTTGCAACACCTGAGCAACAGTGCACCGAGCCCAGACAGCCCCAACTCTGTGGCTTTGAGCAGTTCTGCCACCAGTGCCTCTGAGGTAGGTTTCACGGTGCGAGCACCGACGCTCTTCGGCGTTTTCACCTTGCCATCTTTGTGTACTCTGCAACTTCTTGTTTACCATTGCGAGAAAGTGTAACTCTTATCGATCAGCGCCCGCGTTCATCATGTGGTTGTTAACCTCGCTGACAAGTTCTCAGTGCAGAGTTCCCATTTTATGGAAAGTCAGGGTAATGTGAAAGTGTCAGGGAAATTGGTAAAATTCGTGAAAATGTCAGGGAAAGTCAGGGTAATGTGAAAGTGTCAGGGAAATTGGTAAAATTCGTGAAAATGCCAGGGAAAGTCAGGGTAATGCGAAAGTGTCAGGGAAATTGGTAAAATTCGTGAAAATGTCAGGGAAAGTCAGGGAAACGTCACTCAAAGGGCAGCTATAGTATTTTTACACGGCTACATTTCAAGCTAAACGGATTTCTGGACATCAAGGTCTGTCGACATTTTCTTGAATTTTTTGCAGGGAATGTGAAAGTGTCAGGGAATGTCAGGGAAAGTCAGGGAAATCGATTTGAGAATTTGAGTTGACGTCATGATCCACTTTGGACCCAGGATGGCATCTCTGCAAAGACAGTACACAATTTTCTGATGACTGCATTTTATTTGCTTCACGACAGTCAGACTTCCAGTTTGTTGATACGTGCAAGTATGTCACAGCATGCGAGATAATGGGCTGACGTCAAGGGTAATGGGGAGGACCTGTGCACTCTGAAAGGAGATCCTTATCTGTCAATAGACAGTCCATCGTTCTTGACTCGTTTTAACAGGAAATCAATCTGGAGCAATGCACCGATCTTCGAAATCGGAGAAAATGTCTGGGGAATTTTAAACATTTCTGAAGTGAATTTATTGCGGTATACAATTCCTGGTACACGTATTGGCGTTTTGGACATCGAAATTTAAAGTTGGGTTAGAAATAATGAATGGTCCGTGGTTTCGAAGAAATTCCCACACTGTGATAACCTAGAAATTTTAGGGCTGTTAAGTCAGTTATTACTAGCATTGATGTGACGACAGACGCTCTAGGTACAGTGGGTAAAACTAAGTTTTGGCAAAGTATGAAAAATGTCGTTCACAAGGAGGAAAATTGTAAACGTACCTGTGTTATATTATGTGCATTATAGTTTATGTAACAGCAACAAAACATATTTGCAAAATTAAGACAGGGTTCAAACCGTATGGGAAGGCCAGGGAAATGAAATGTTGTCAGTGAAAGTCAGGGAAATCTTGCCATTTTGACCATTAAGTAAGTGAAATCTTGCCATTTTGACCATTAAGTCAGTGAAATCTTGACATTTTGACCATTAAGTCAGTGAAATCTTGACATTTTGACCATTAAGTCAGTGAAATCTTGACATTTTGACCATTAA
>JAQGAF010004993.1:0-13014 GCA_034687865.1 Kryphioiulus occultus | reverse complement strand
GAACGCGCGTTTTCTTTTTCACATCCTAACCACAGTTGTGGATGTATCGCGATAGGTTTTTGGTGTGAACAAGGTATAAGCAATCTGAGCCAGGCAATGAGTTGCATGAGAGCAACGCTGCAATTCAAACTTTGCAATTTTGTACTAAGGAAACATTGATATACAGGGTGTACTCAAAGGTTGTTCTCAAGTTTGCAGTCAGGAACATTCTGTGGTTCACGTGATAAACAACCTTTACAATTTAGTACTAAGAGAACCTTCAGCTTCAAAGCAGGAAACATGTTGGTATACAGGATGTGCTCAAAGGTTGTCTCAAGTTTGCAATTTGATAACTGGACGTTTAATTTACATCCAGCACAAATATTTTTCTTAAGTTTGCAATTTTATTTAATACTAAAAGAGCCCTCGCCTTTCAAACAGTAGAAACATGTTAATACCAAGGATGTACTCAAATGTTGTTTTCAGGTTTGCAATTTAATTTAATGTTGAATTAGCTTCAAAGTGGTAACATATTTATTTACAGGGTGTTCTCAAGAATTTAATAACAGGACTTTTAATATACAGGAACATTACAAACTTTACAATTTTGTACTAATTAAGAGAACCTTAAAAGCAGAACCTTCAAAGCAGTACTTTTAAAGCAGAGCCTTCAATGTAGTAAACATTTTGATATACGAAATACAGGAGACGAAAATAACTAAATTGTCATTTTTTTAAAATTAAAAATAAACCTTAATTTCAGGTGTCATGATGAAAATGTGTTCTATCTCCTGTTTATGTGTAATAATAAAGCATTTCTTACGTTGCCATATGTCGTATTTTTTAACCTGGAAAAGTCAGGAAATTTGAAAATGTCATCTCTGAGTCCATGAACCACAGTATGTCCCTGTAGTCGGTTAATTGCCCTGTTATTACTTAAATAATTAATTGTGAACTCGTAAGCAAACTTCTTGTACACCCCGTACATGTTTGAGAACTGTTTATTTTCATTAATTTTTTGATGAACGTGATTTTGTAATGCAATAAATGTAAGCCACAGCACTATTGGCAAGCTGTACGTAATCCAGAATGTAAATAGCTTTTTAAATATTTATGTTTGGATGCCTGGGAAGGACGACGTCATTAAATCTGACCTGATTTTTTTTGTTTCACAAAAATACTGAGTGAGCACATTTTACGCTTAGCAGTATGTTCGAGTCCTCACTAAACTTATACTTTCTGTAAGACAAGTATAAGTTTGGTAAGACATAACGTGAAGAAATAAACAGGAGATAGAACAAATTTTCATCAGGAAACAGCAAATTTAGATATATTCCTGTTTTTATAAAAATTGACATGTTTCTGAAACGATTCCAAGTATGGGTTGACTAATTTTTACTTACAGGTTGGGAGAGGTCAAGACAATATGGCGACCAGAAGTAGGTAGGTCCCAAATCGTTAAAAGCGCTTGAAGCGTGTAATAATAGCTTACTTGATATTGATAAAAAAGCTATGGTGCTGCTGTCTTAATGGCTTCTCAATGTCAATTTGGTAGCTTTTATACGACGTGGACTAGGCTTAAATAAGATTAACCCATGTTCAGATAAGCTGTCAATATTTATAGAGTTAAGAAGCAGAGCCAAAAACCGCATTTTTAAACGCTATAAAGGCGAATGAGGGCAGTTCATAAAGACAGTATACGGTTTGACTTAATGGCCTCCTATTAAACGACATATATGGTGCAATTCGTTAACTCTTTGATAATTAGTTATAGCTCCTGCTCCAAACGTGCACATAATATTTGCATTTTGAACTCCACTTGTGTAAGTATAAACTGTCCAAAGAAATACTGCTTAAAGAAATATCCCATGTTGAATCTGATACACCTCCCTAACCTGATACTCGGTAATTTACTTGTGTACATAGAAACTGTCCAAAGAAATACTGCTTAAATTAATATCCTATGTTAAATCTGATACACCTCCATAACCTGATATTCGGTAATTTTTGCATCGGTTGCTATTGGTCCCACAACTTTCGCAAACTAAAACTACATTTTGTATTGCAAAAAATTGGACGAAATAGCAGGAGGGCAAAATATCAACAGATAATAAAACCAGTTTCCAAGTTATACATTCTAGGCCCCTGCCCCCAACCTGTCCAAACCTAATTACCTATCTAAAGTAATATTCAGCAGCAGTCCCAAGGATATTAATTGAGACATGTTCCACTGTAGTATGTAAGAATGACATCTGTCCTAGCTCTAAGAATTTCTTGTTATTTTTGATGTTTTTGTGTTTAACCCAAGCAAAACTAACCTAACTCCGTGAAGCTGTAGGAATTCATCCTGTTTTTAGAAAAGTAAGCCACAACACTGGTGGCAAACTGGAATTCATCCTTTTTATTATTTTCTTACACGAGTTTTTTGTGTTTAACGTACCAGCGTAATTTTGGTTTAACCGCCACTAACAACCAGCTAATAACTGCTATCCTACTAGCTGTTAGGAGAAGCCCACCTTCTCATAGTGTCTATGCTGGTGTTCTATACCGAAGTAAACCCCAATTTCTCTTTGATAATTAGTTTCGGAGGCGGATGAAATGAGAAATACTGACCTGTGAAAACGCTGGGGATTTTCGACATGAAACTTTTGACGGTTTTCACCGGGACTCCCACTTGTTCGTCTTGCATTCGCTCGATTATTAATTCCATCTGCAAAAAATAAGATATTGACATTTTTAATTTGTAATAAAAATTACACGGTCAGTTCTGACCATTATTGACCATTAATAAGCCGTTCAAAGCATAGGATATTGAAGTTTAAAAATCGAGTTTATGTCCTTCCCTGCCATGCTTAGTAGGAGATCGTCGTGAATAACTAGTTTGTGCTATTAGGCCATACTTAAACTTCTGCTAATAAAAACCATTTTAGGTGATTTTCGTAAACGAAACGGTCCCATTAAATCGCGTTTCGTTCATTTCGCTACAATAGTCACCTTGTGATCGTAGTTTTCACACCCACCATATTCGCATTTTTACGATTGCTTCGTTTTAAATAGTTGAAGCTCCAAGCTGAGCAAATTGGAGCACTTAATTCTAGCGTACAAAGAGTTCGGTTCATTCGCATTAATTCCCCAACCGGATGTATACATTAGAAATAAGTTTGCCCTTATGCACCGTTTATCCCCACTCCCCAATTTTAATATATTGCCAATTACTGATCATTTATGAGCTCCCATTGCGGATCCCAGAAACGGATGTTTGAGCAGCGCCATCTGTAGTTCAATTCATTGGCGAGCCTCCTACCCCCTTAATTTACGATGATGACGTACAGGATTATCATGAAGTCCTAATCGCATTAAAAAAATTTTATAGAAACTTAGAGTTGTAAGAACAAAATTTTGGGAAAAATGTAAATTAACTCCTAAAGTTTCTAGGGAAACCTGGAAACCTAAGGGCATTTTACATAAAACCTGAAAATACCAGGGAAGTTTAGGTGTCGGGAATTTTATATAAAACTTGGAAATCTAAGGGAATTTTATATAAAACCTGGAAACCTCAGGGAATTTTATATAAAACCAGGAAAACCAGGGAATTTTATATTCAACCTGAAAACATCAGGGAAGTTTATATTAAACCTGTAAATTCAGGGAATTTTATATAAAACCCGGGAAACTCAGAGAAGTTTATATAATACCTGGCATTTTTCAATTCTAAGAAATTAGCACAAAAATCATTGGCTTGAATCAATTCTACTTTTTCCGTTGTGACTAAAAACCTATTATTTGAGAACTCGTTTTTCAAAAAATTTCGCACACAAACTGCGTTTTCTTATCATTGTTACTAAAAACTATTTTTAATCAATTGTGGCAGTTAATCCTTAAAATATAGTTTTTGAATCTGGAAAAATTAGGATATTAGATGTCACCATGTTTATGGGAGAGTGTGACCAGATTTCTATTCTTGACGTTTGAGGGCGCTGCAAGAATGCTCCATTGAGATTGCTTGTGCTGTCTAATTGCATCGAGCTTCTCGACTTTAATAATTGCATTTTTAATCGATGTTTAATTACGGGTTAGCCTTATTTACTCGATTTTTTGATTTGTTTTTGCCGAGAATTTCCATCTTCTCTTCAGCTCGTTAATATGAATTTTAATACGAGGAAATCGCTACAACAATAGAGGAGCTTTTGTATTATTAAATTAAATTACGCAAAGCTCATCAGAAGCTACTTCTAATGCAATTTAATCCCTAATTCTCCTCCACCCATCCATCCACCCACCCCTTTCTCTCGTGTTTCGTCACCACCAACGCCATTTAACACGTTGGCCTGCTTCTCGTATACGTCTAACATATTATCGCACTCAATTTTTTTTATAAATCAGTTTGGAAATGTGAGAGAATATGGAGAAATAATGTAGCTCGTATATGGCTTAATTAATGTGTATCAATTGCTCCCTTATGCGGTATTAGCGACCGTGGTACTTGACACGTGTTCATAAAATTTACTTTTGGAAACAAAACCATCTTGGCAGAAATAAAAATTGCCAACAAATCGAAATATAAATTATTATATCTCTTTGCCTTACCCTGACATAAGCTTAGTTTAGCTTGTAATTTATGAATCATTCCACGTTTTACTGCTCGAACTTAACCTTCTTAAGGTGTTCTCAAGATCGCCATCTTGCATATACATTGTATACCGAGATTTTCAGACATGCAGATGGCGAAAATAATAAATATGAGTGCTAAATTTCCAAGATGGAAGAAATCATAAACAATATTTGGTGCGAAGAACAACGTCAAAATAAACTCACATGAAGCTGTACTGCTTACTGTTTTTGAAATTTTAACACATCCTCTGACTCTAAAACTAAAGAAAATTAATTGGTGACAAAATATTGTACAGGATGATCCCATTGCCTGAAGACGGGCAACTTATAGGGAATTTAAACCTATAAGGTGGGAAATCAGGGAATTTAAAATAACTTTTTTTGGGGGAAAATCAGGGAAGTTTAAAATGGTTTGGCTGGACATTTCCTCCAAACAATATAAAAAGTAGAAAAATGGCTAAAAGGAGGTAAAAACAAGAATTACATTATCTTAACATGGTGACCAACCTGGAAAACCTAGAAAATTCAGGGAATTTTAAAGTGAAACCTGGAATTTTTTAGTATCAAAATTGTATTTTGTGTTTCGTTATAATTTTGATAACGGGAATTTTATTATTCAAATTTTGACTATGGAGTTAATTTCTGTCAATATTAATATTTCTAAAATTTTCAAAATGGTCCAGGACTGCATTATTGGTGATTTAGTTTTTATAAAAAAATATCCTTCAAAAATTCTTTCATTATTTTTATTTTCAACCAAAAACATTTTAAGGAAAATATACCCAAAATCCATTATTTCTAGCAGTTTTTCAAATAAGTGTCCGTGCAATCCATCCTTGGGATATGTTTGTTTGGTAATGTTGCCTGAAAACCTACCATTTGAGATCAAGTTTTTCAAAAAATTTTGCTTTTAACCTTTCCTTATATGTTTCGAATAGTATTGTGGCATGCATTCATAAAATATCATAAAAATATTGTTTTTTGAACTTGGAAAAATTGGAATATGACCCTGGAAAACCTGGAAAACTGAGGAAATTTCGTTTTCAGAATTTAGCAGTCACCATGGTTAATAGTGTAACTAGTGTAACCATTTTGGTAACTCGCAAGTACATGTTTGTTATGACATTCCCCCAAATGGCGCTACTTTGGTCACTTGTTTCATCAAACAAAAATGATTGTTTTTTGAGAGAAAGACGGACAAAACCCAGTGCAGCAATGGCTATCGCTGGACAATGAAGACCGAAATTAATTTTCTGCTTTCTGCTTCTTGCATTGTTCGTCTTGTTTTCGAATCAAATTTTCTATCTTGTCTTTGGTCCCCAAAACCATCCTTCCTTTGGAAAATGATGACGATGACGACGGACGAGGATGATGATGATGATGATGAAATATGAAATTGCGATTTATTGATCAAAAATGACGTTTGTAGTAAAGAAATTAGGGATGTGGACCTTTTTTTCAAATAGGCTCTGGTTAACGCGGCATTATTGAATTTTTCGATCATCGTTCACCCCATAAATAAAATTGCCAGTATACCCTGAGGGTTGACAATTATTACACCCCTGCCTTGATGACTTGCCAACAATCAGGGGAATCTGGTGATATCAATAATCCATCGTTTACTATCCAGGGCAATTGTAGCGGACAATTTAATATCGGTCATGTGAGACTGTGTCAAATTCCTTCGAAGAGTCAAGAATCGACTATTGCATGAATGGACTGGATTTAGCGGATTAATATTGCTAATTGGCCGTTACACGATCCGCTTTCCTAAACACAAACTACTTATGCCTTATTATGTTTTGACAGTTGAGGTGACTTATTAGGCGTAAATTATGTCGTAAAGACTAAACGATAATATGGCGAATGAATCATAACGTACATGTAAACAGCACTTATTCTTGCTTGTCTAATGCAAATGATTTTCCTCTCATCATGTTTATGCTTAAGTCTTGGAGTTTCCGAGCACAATGAAACCTTTCTATAACGACCGCTCATAACATTGTATTTTCTGAGTATACACAATGTAGAATTGAGTAGCATGACCTCACAGATTGCAAGATTTCAGCAGAATTATAGACAGGATGTGTAGAAAATAATGGAAACATTAACAGACTGGGCAATAGAATTGGTTGGTTTTGCTATATTGTTTGAACAGCAGGAAGGACAACTTCAAAATCTTTCCTGGTTAGCAAAATCTCCATATTTGAAGAATTTAGGGCGTTAGTGATGTATCGTGTACACATACAGATTCCGACTCCAACATCAGTAAAACAACTCCAAGATGTCCTTAAAAATCCCAGCTTCCCAAACTTTTCCTTCGTTACTCAAAAACAGCTTTTCAGAAAGTCCTTATTACCCTAAAACGGCTTTTCGGAGTTTACCCAATTATTTTATCCAATTCTGGTGAGATATTCATGTTAGTACATTGACTCATTCTCTGACACATTGACTCATTTATGTAATCTAATTATATATAACTACCGGTACTTGATAAAATGTTTTATATTATCGGTACACTGACTGATCACTTTCTCCACAGTACTTCTTATTTCACAATTAATGGTTAATTTTAATGTTTATTTCTAGATGTGTCGTTACCTAATTTTGGGTAATTTACCCTGGTCTGGGCAACTGAGCTATAAATAAATGGTATAATTTCATTTGAGAATGAGTCAATTCCAAGAATGATTGAGGTTGCATAGGATGTAAAAATACACAAAATTAATAAAAAGATATCATCAATTAAAATAAAAAGTAAATTCCAAGAAGGATTGAGACTGTATTGTGGGTAAATAACACCAAATTAACAAAAACGTATAATAAATTAAAATAGTCAATTCCAAGAATGATGGAGGCTGTACTGAGGGTAAAAACACCTGAAAGATGTAATAAAAGGCAATTCCAACAAGAATTGAGGTTGTTCAGAGGGTAAAAACACCAAATTAATAAGAAGATAAGCTTATAATAATATTGTCAATTCCAAGTAGGATTAAGGTTGTTTTGATGGTAAAAACTGATGTTTCAAATGAGTCAGATTGGTTCAACTGTCTTGGGAGTGGAAGTAGGAACAATTTACATTTGCTTGGGAATAGTTAGAGCACCAAATAGGTGAACTGTCGTCTACCAATAGCTACTGCTCCTCCCCGAAGTCATCTGATGGACACAACCTAAATGCAGTCTTGAAATCAGGAAGACTGCTTTAAACGCCTTTGCCCAACTACCCAGGAAATGGAAGTTAATCCCAGATATTAGCGTTTTGGTATTGACTTCCAGACAGCGCAGTCGGCTTAGCTGATCGTTCATCTCGTTCATCTCGTTCTGCACATTCAGCACGTTCAGCACTTGCAGCCTCATCCGCTTTGCAGCCGAGGTTTCGTGCCAATGTAGGCTTTATGAGGGATGCCTTTTCCCAAGAATCTGAAGCATTCCAGAGCACATTTCTGTTCAATGTTAACGGCAAAAAGGCACAACCTGCGTCAATATTAGCTCGGCTGGGTTTAAAGAGGCAGGGGCCCAATGGGGGGAGTTGGGGTGAGGGGGTAGGGTCCCCTTTCGTCCTCACTTTTGAATGTAACCTCTGCTGCGGTAAGCCGTTATTTTTGACATTGCCACCCAGGGCTTAGCCAATATCCATACGCTTACTAAGGCCATGAGAGAATGAGAGAGACCTAGAGAGAGCTAGAGAGACGTTAAGGGGGAAGTGGGGGCACGTAGGGGGCGCTGAAGTCGCCGAACGGGGCTTCCAGTTCACGATACGAGTCCCCGGCTCCTTCCACTATGTACGGAAACCCGAGCAACCAATCAATAAAGTGCTATTTATGTCAGATTCTTAAACAGATCAGACAACGTTGATTTGCTACGCAGCTCGTTCCCCACGACGGCCATTTTGAATGGGGCGTTCCGAGGCCGATAAGACGACATTTCCGGCTTCGTGCGAGCATTTCCGGTACGAACATGGGACCAGAAATAGCTCTGGGGAAAAACAACAACCTGTGTTTAATGTGTTACTGGCGGAATGACCATCAGGACACGTGGTGAAAACTTAGTTGATTTAGCTCATACACTGTACATGATGGACCTAAACCTCTCTAGCTTGAATGATAGAGTTAACAGTATATCCCATGGTGAAATATCACATCTGCTTGTTGCAATTTGATTATCAGCACATGCGCTGATTTGTATGTGCGCATGCGCGTGTGCAGCAAAAAAGCGTTGACATTGTGGTTTTCGAAATGCAGTAGAACCTCCAAAGTTGACCCCCTCTTCATGTTGACCACTTGGAAAGTGACCTCTACACGTTGATGACCTGCACCTCTGTATGTTGACCACTTGGACTATGACACACAATAGCAATTTACTCTTTGTATGTTGACCAGCTTGGTCTCAACATGTAGACATTGATGATTAAATTTATTGGCTGTTTGCAAAACGTATACTGGACACCCCTGAACAGTAGCTGCCTCTATAGAGGTATACAAGAGTTCATGTTGAACCTCTTCAGTACCTCTACTGTACTGTACGTGTAATTGCTAGATAAATTTGCAGCACAATAGCAATACCGGTACTGTATTATGAACATTTTAATAAGATTATTCCTGAATGGTGAATGATTGCTTTAAAATGTATGGACATGCAGTACACGGAATTAAAATCCTGTAACAGTACAAGCCTCGATCGTTCCATATATTGACCAGTTTGCAACAGGGCCTTGTGTAGTCAACTTACAGAGGTTCTACTGAATGGGAATTTAAGAATTGTGGGAATTGTGGTTTTCGGAATATGAGAATTTATGTTATTTTTTTTAATTTTGTGCGTTTACAGGGTGTGGGAAAAGTATAACCATATGGTTTAGCTACACGTATGCTTATGATGGGCCTAAACCCTTTATCTGAAATGATACAGCTAATAGTATCCCATGATGTAAATATCACATCTGCTAGTAGCAGCTTGGTTATGAGCACATGCATTAGAAAGATGCGCTGTAGAGTAGGATGAAATTTCTCTGGAGACATTTCTGTGAAACTCAAAAGATAATTTTCAATTTCATATAAGTCAGGTTTGGTGCAGATTGTTGTCAGAATACTGTTTGCCTTTTAAATAAGTCTTGAATTATGCATATCTTTAAAATTATTGAACTGTGCAGGACATTACGTCATAGGGCACGAGTGATTATTTGCACAATCCTTCAATTCCAATTTAGTCGTCAACCATTTGCAATGCTAACTCTGTTTTCGAGAGAGAGCATATCAAATAGTCACTTTTCTTCCACCCTGTATGATTATTGCTCTGAATATTAGTAAGATTTACAGAATTCATGGACGTTGTGCTTACGTGGAATAAGATTTCACACTGTTGTACGTTTATTCACGTTTATAAGAACGTGCAAAATTTGTATTAATGCAGATTTTATTAGGTTTCTATTGTACAGTAGCTAATAATGACCCAAAAATGATTTCATTGTTTTGTTTTCCTAGAAATATTCCCGATATTAATCCGAGGCCCTACCTCTGTGACGTCAGAGCCCCTCCTCCCTACCCCAACACCACAAAGCCCTATTTTCATTTCGCTGCTATTAATATCGTCATTTCTCCCTGATTCTAGTAATTGGAGCGCGATTAATTGCCCTCGTATTTGCTTTATTTGCTCGGTTTCAGCTCGCTTATTAGAGGTTTAGCATTTATTTGTATATGAAATCGTATAGGGGGCATATCCCCACATGCGCGCCACCTGGTGGCACCTGTTGAGGACACATTAGTCTGATTCGTTGTCTTTTACGACCATGTTCAAAAGGGCATCCACCCCTGCAAGGGGCGTAGGGCCGCGATAATTAACGCTCATAATGCGACGAAATCATAGGGGAGGGTCCAAATTGTTCCCAAAGGGCTTCTTCGAAAAAAGAAAAAAATGAATAAATAAAGTAATAGGCAGTTTATGCCTAATGTCCAGTTAATTAACAAATTGAGAACTAAATTCCTAAACTCACCAAAAAACAACATCAGAACAACATCATGGAAAATTGTACGAGTTTCTAAGCAAGCTCAAAAATCTTGCAATTTTCATTTTACAAAAAATTCCCGAGGTAAACTGCAAATGATTCTGATGTTGTTTTCGCTGATGGTATTGATGTTAAGCTAATCAATGATACGGAAATTTCTTGAAGACAGTTAGTCTAGGTCCATTGAGGGCCTGCATTGCTTTACTTCCAATTTACCACTGATTAGTTTGTGCGAATCAACGCATCTCCAGCTTCAAAGTTTTAATTTTAAAGCCCAAACTCAGTTCAAAATGTGATTTGGTCACGCTCAAAGGCGGCCATTTGTTGAAATGGGAAATGAAGGCAAATGGTGTTAACGTTGCCTACAGTGTATATCGATATTTTTTTGTTGAGAGAAATCAGACTTGATTTCAGTGGGGGTGTAAAAACTACTAGGATGATTTGATTTCCAGTCTGTGCTGCATTTAGAAACGTAACGAAAGTGAAGCTTGAAATGTTTGACATTTCGACAGTTTTACTAAAACCTTTTGGACGTAAAATATTGCAGCATCTGAAGAAGTAGGACAAAATAATGAAAACACAAGGTTTGAACATTCGCAATATATAATTTCATATCATTCATTTCTACAGTAAGGTCATCTTAGTGTTGCTTTAGAGATGTTGGAGTAAGAAATCTGTAGGCATACCTCACCCTAATGGTCGACACTGTTTTCATCTGGGCCCTATGTCACAAACGTGTTCACAAAGGTGTGCAAATTAAAAATGTATAGACCAATGTTCCACCAATAATATCGAACAAATTGTAGTTATTCGAAACTTTTACGTACTTGTGACTTGTAAGGTATGAAGTAATAACACAAGTGTAGAAGTTTTTTTTGTTGTGGAACACAAACACTAGTATGATTGCTCCATATCTCTACAAATACAACTAATACCTTAGCAAAATAGGGACCTGGAGATTTTGTTAGCCAGGGCCCAAAGTTACCCAGGGTTGCAGTTGCCCTTTTAGCTTTTGAAACCACATAGCCAACGTATTGCCAGTCTGTTTGTCTTCATTGTTTTCTGTACAACCTGTCTATTATTCTGCTGAAGTCCTGCAATGCATGAATAAGGTCATCTTACTCAACCCTATACAATTATAAGTGCACAGCAACAGACTCATGAATGGTCGTTATAATGTAGTTAGGTTAAACTCGTACCATGCAAAATAAAGATGTCCGAGCCGTCTGACCCCAAGCAGCTTTTTGTGAACCCCTATCCCCTCCAATGTCGGACGTCGTTTATGCACGGCCCCCGAGGCAGCGACAACGCCCCCTGGCGGGCGTAAACCGTATAGTTTTGAGGGGGAAAGAGGGATTCGGTTCTGATTAAAATAAACACTCTAGATTCTTTCGTTATTTAACGAGCGGGGTTTACATTCCCCGAGTTCAAATTCCCCGATTTTCTGTTTACGTTCGAAAATGATGTGTTTGGATTAAGACGAGCTAGGCTTCATAAAGCGACCGAGAGAAGGAATTTCGGGTTCTAATGCTTTTTGTAAACAAAACTACAGACGCTGGGAAAAACCTGAGCGATGTACAGTAAACGAGTGCAGGTTTCCACTGAAAATTCAACGCTCTTCTCGATTTTTATTTGTTTATTTTTTAAATGCAGTTTTTGGACTGGCATGAAAAAAATTACCAGTTCGTTTTCCTTGAATGAAAGAAAGCCTGAAATTGCTGGTCAGATATACAGAGTTTGTGAAAATACAATGTAAACTCTTCGTTTTTTAAAATACCAATATAATAATTACCTGCTAATGGCCGATTTACTTGAGATAAAACTGTAAAGTTGGAGAGTCATTCATAAGCATTTTACGCCATCTTGAAAAAAAGGCAATTTAGTTCTTCTTCGCGGAATAGAGCGTCTTCCAAAATGGAATCTCACGTTCCACGGTTACCATGGTTGCCACGTGCCCCGCCTCCTCGCGCAACGGCACGTGACTCCGTTCGACCAATCAGCTCTCGTATATTTAAGCGGCACATTCAAACTCTAGAAAACTGCTCGGTATGCGTTGATGATATGTAACTATAGATGGAGAATTTACTTAATCAGTGATTTAACGCTAGATGGTGCACCCAGCGCCAATAGCAACAACGTCGAAAGTGCGTTTCGCTCCCTCGTCCACGTATCCAGCTCTCTTTCATCCAAATTGGATAATCAATAAAATCCAGTCCACTTTAGTGTGCATTAATTTCCTTGGGGGAGAACGACGAACCATGACCCCAGGGGTCAAGTGTTAGGGGTCGCGTTGGGCTAAGGGGGAAATGGAAATGAACAAGGGGGGGGGGAGTTATTGAAACCGCAAGCGCGCTGAATTATTGGCTCGTTTATCAAATTTATTGGAGATCCTGCTCAAGATTTCAACAATGGCGCTTGAGGGGGTT
>JAQGAF010004992.1:0-13014 GCA_034687865.1 Kryphioiulus occultus | reverse complement strand
TCGGCAGGGCCTGGGCTCTTCCCGTCGATCGTTTCGTCTGGCATACAACAGCTGACTCAGAACTGGCACGGACCAGGGGAATCCGACTGTCTAATTAAAACAAAGCATTGCGATGGCCGCTGGTCGGTGTTGACGCAATGTGATTTCTGCCCAGTGCTCTGAATGTCAAAGTGAAGAAATTCAACCAAGCGCGGGTAAACGGCGGGAGTAACTATGACTCTCTTAAGGTAGCCAAATGCCTCGTCATCTAATTAGTGACGCGCATGAATGGATTAACGAGATTCCCTCTGTCCCTATCTACTAGTCTGCTGCCAGCTTCCGTGGGAGAAGGTTGTCTTGAGGTAAGCTCCTGGTCTCTGCTTTAATCTGGTGGTTAGGGTTATTTTTAAGCCTAAATTTTTGGCCTACTTTGGGCCTAACAGGATTAGTCCACTTGCTTTGCTTCTTTCAACCCTGGGCTGTTCCATTTTTTGGGATGGGTTCATTTTTCTAGAGGGAGAGGGAAGTTCTTTTCTTTTATATGGGTGAAACTGACAGACCATAGTCTTGTGGTTTAGCTTTGCTTGGATCGCTTCTCCACCCCTAGTGGGTGGAGCCTTGTTTCAGACCTTATTAACTGTCAACTGCTATTGATTGTTTGGTGTTTAAACAGTCTCTGATATGGCCAAAAGGGATCAGTCTCAGCTCCCATTGGATGCTAGACATAGGGTTTTGACTGACTATCGACAGTCTAATGACTTCTTTAACTTTTGTGAAGAGGCTGTGAATGGGGGAATTGCTTCCTTGAAGGGACAGGAAAGAGTTATATTCTCCCAGACAATGAAATCAAAACTGAATGGCATTCATGTAATTTTGCTAAATGATATTGACGATACCTTTCGGCAGCGTTCAACATTTGGACTGGCAGAGATTAAGGCCAAATACAAGGTCTAAGTGGATGCTGCTAGAAGGGAGACTAAAGCAATGCTGTCATCGCTGTTGATTAATGAGGAGGACCTGCCACCATCGCGGGGAAGCAGGTCCCAAAACGACAATGATGGAGTAGAGGTTGCCATGGAACAGGGTCCAGAGGGTGAGATGGCACCAAATGAGGTATTTGAGGATGAGGTGGTGTCCTTGATTAATCTCGATGAGCCACCTACACGTCCAAATAGTAAAAAGCGTAGAATGGATGAAACTTCTATCCAATCAGAGAAGGATGTTGATCAATGGGATCCCGTTTCTGCCCTTTCCAACCTTAACAAGCTTATGGAGGACATAAGGTTTCATACGACCAGAGAAAACAATGGCAAGTTGAGTTTCACACGAGTAAATCAGGGAGCCGTGACGAATGCCATTTTCAATTTGCAAACTGTGGGTTCAGAGATCCTTGCCAGGTTTCAGGCACTGGAGAAGCAAAATCTGGTTCTGTCATTACAGTTGGTTCAGGGGGAAAAAGTTCAACTACCTCAACCTCCACAACTCACATATGCAGCAGTTGCAGGAGAAACACATATTTGTGATCCTATAATACCAACTGACAAGCTAACATATGATGATGCTGTAATGGCTAAGAAAATGGTACCACGTTTTACTCTAGTAGTGGAGGATGCAAATGGTGAAGCTGGTCAGGAAGAGACGCCTCAATTGAAGGATCGGGTTAAGTCAAAGGTTTCTGCAGATGGCATTGGAGGCTTGAGATCTTTCCATGCCAGGAAAAAAGGGGGGTTGATCTTGGAATGCGCATCTGAGGAACAAAAAGCAAAACTAAAGGATCAGTTGGGAAGGTGTCCGGACATACTGATTAAAGAACTGGAACCAAGGAGGCCTGAGATGATTATAACTGGCATTGACTCTGAACTTGAAGATAAAGACTTCATCCAGCAACTGGTTGCTTCAAATAAATGGCTTGAAGAACAATTTCCAGGAAAGACGGGGGAGAATATAAAGTTCCTTCGCTCAAGGGAGTGTAGGAATAAACAACGGAAAAACATGTTTGTCGAGGTCTCTCCACGCCTCTTCAAGATGTTACAACAGCGCGAGAAGATTGTTGTTGGCTTCACTGTCCATTATACCAGAGAGCATATTTCATTGACAAGGTGTTTTAAATGCAACTCTTTTGGGCATGTGGCCAAATTTTGCCCATCAAAGGACGTAAGGTGCCTTCGATGCGGTGGAAAACACTTGCACTCAAGTTGCAAAAAGGAACCAGATTGTTCAAACTGCAAACTCGATAGAGTCGTCCGGGATAAACGTTTTCACCCAGCGAATGATCCCCAATGCCCAATCTCCAAAGCGAGACATGCCCAAATAAGGAACCAGACACAGTATGAATAGCCCAATTGACTGTAACATACTTCAGATAAATGTGGGCAGGGGCATAGCCTCTACAGCAGTTGCCCAAAAATTAAGCAGTGGCTTTGATTTTGTATGCATCCAGGAGCCATATAGGAACACAAATTTGGCATCTTGGGATGGTGTGGTAGCTCCTATTGACCAGGAGTCTAAGGTTAGAACTATATGTCGAAACCATAATGTGCTGCACTTAAGGGAACATAGCACATTAAACTGTGCTGCTGTATTGGTAGATGAAGGCCATTCCTCCTTTATTTTAATCAATATCTATGCAGAGCCTAATTACTCTTTTGATGTCCTTTTGCAGAAGGTAAAGCATATAATGGATTCATATCCAATTCCAGTTGTTCTTTTGGGTGATATGAATGCTAAACATCCAGCATGGGGAAGTCGTGATATGGATGTTAAGGGCAGCAAAATGATGGATTTTATTGTTCAGGAAAATCTTCTTCTCCATAATGACGTGTCCTTTGGTCCAACTTTTTTGACAGATCATGCTCAGGGATTTATTGATCTTACTCTCACAAGGGGATTCCAGTTTTCAGATTGGAGCATTTTAGATGAGGATTCCCTTAGCGATCATCGTTTTATCCATCTTAGGGTGATGAGAGCTGATCGTGACTTGCTGGGACATTTCAAGAGATTCCAGTGGAAAAAGGCGGATTGGGCACTTTTCCAAACTGTGTTGCAGCAGGGGCTTGGCAAATTAACTGGTGGTTCATTGGATGCAGAGGCTTCACAGTTCCAAGCATTGTGTATAGAAGCATGTCTGGCTTCTATGCCTCCAGAAGGGCTACATGTTCGTAAACACAATGTTTGGTGGACTAAAGAACTCGAAAAATTAAAGAATATCGTGAATAAAGCCCGTAAGAAATATCAGGAGGCTAGGAGGTTGGGCTTGGGAACAGCGGTTGTGAAGCGTGCCAAATATAGAGACTTACGATTTCAATACAAGAGTGAAATTCTCCAAAGTAAGTTGCAGTCATGGCATGCTTACTGCTGTAATGAATGAAATAGAAACCCTTTCAGTATTCCATATAAGGTACTGCGGGGCAAATATAGGCCTAAGGAAGCTGTTGAGAGCCTAAAGAAGTCTGATGGAAGTTATACTTCTTCTACGATGGAATCTGAAAGGGTGCTTGTAGATTTATACTTCCCGGAGGACAACATGGAGGAGGATACAGTACAACAGCAGGCAATCAGATCGACAAATGAGGAACACAGATTGTCTGGAGACGATTTCCCATTTACATTGGAAGAGCTTTTTGAGGTCATCCATTCATTAAACATAAATAAGGCACCAGGGTATGATGGTTTTCCTGTTGCAGGCTTAAAATGGGTGTTTAGTGCCTGTAGAGTTTATTGGTTGGACCTGCTGAATCGATGCCTGCAGGGTGGGGTATTCCCTGGGTGTTGGAAAATCAGCAAAGTCGTTTGGCTGCCAAAGGAGGGAGCTGCAGGTTCATTCAGACCTATTTGTCTTTTACCAGTATTGGGCAAGGTTTATGATAAACTTCTTGCACGAAGAATCCAATTCTTTCTGGAGAGTCACCAGCTACTGTCTGATCAACAGTATGGGTTCAGGCAGGGCAGGCATGTGGTTGCTGCAGTGCAAAACTATGTTGAACATGTAGTAGTAGCAAAGAGAAGGAAGCATCACTGTCTGGCCGTATTGTTAGACATTAAAAACGCTTTTAATAATGCCTGGTACCCCGGTATCTTGGTACAAATGCAGAGGTTTGGTTGCCCAAAAAATATTTACAGGGCAATTTGTGGTTTTCTTTCTGAACGGAAGGTGCTGGTGCAGGACCGAGAGGTTAAAAACGTCAAAGGGTTGCCCCCAGGGTTCTTGTCTGGGCCCCATCCTCTGGCTTATTCTTATGGAGTCATGGTTCCAGGCTATTACGCCATCATTGGGCACATATGATATCGCCCAGGCATTTGCTGATGACTCAGCTATTTTGCTGTTTGGACCATCAGTGAAGGTCATCGAGCGGTCTTGGCAGGCTTGCTGGGGCGCAACTCAACAGTGGGCTATGGTGATGAAACTTGAGTATAGCTTTGAAAAGATTCATGCAATCTTTCACCCATCCACTGATATCTCGAGAGGGCCAGTTATAAGGGCAGGAGAACATCTAATTGTTCTGGAGGCCTCCGTAAAATACTTGGGTATCGTAATTGATGTTAAGTTCAATTGGATACCCCATATAATGTACCTTCAAGGGAAGGCCAGTCAGATATCAAGCAGGTTGATGGCAGTCTGTGGCGGAACTTGGGGGATGCAGCCAGAGGTTATGAAAGCTGTATATGACAGAGCTATACTCCCAATGCTTCTATATGGGGTGGAAATTTGGGGTATCAGGGCATTGGACTCACGTATAAAGAAAAGACTCATGGCCATGCAACGGCCATTTCTGTTAAAAATCACAAAGGCTTACCGAACTACATCAAATGCGGCAATCCAGGTGTTGGCTGGTAGGCCACCGTTGTATTTGGCAGCTGAGAGGATCTATAGGCAGAATCAAGGTAAAAATGAACAAATAGATAATATAGACCTCCCTATACCAGTGTTGCAGAGACCACATCCTGCCACTAGAAAGCACTTTGATGTTTTGACGTTGGAGGGCATACGTGACCAGTATGACTTGACAATTTATACCGATGGCTCAAAGCTTGATGGAAGAGTTGGATCATCGGTGGTAATTTATGAAGATGACAACGAAAGAGAGTTTTTGCAGTTCCGATTGCCCAGCGAGTGCACAGTGTTTCAATCAGAGCTTTATGCACTGCGCAGGTCAGTCGAGTTTCTTCGTCAAAGGCTTCGGGAAGGAGGACACGCTTTGATTTGTTCTGATTCTCGAGCAGCATTGCAGGCTGTAGCAAACTGCAGTGTGGATTATGAGGATTCCTTTTTGGCCTGGGAAATAATAAGGTCACTGGCTCTGGATTCGGTTCGGGTTTCACTGTGCTGGGTGAAGGCACATGTTGGTACCCATGGTAATGAGCGGGCAGATTCATTGGCTAAGGATGCAACATCTTTGGATGTAGTGCAGCCACACACATTTCCACTTCGGCATCTAATTACACAGAGTGTATCATTAATGCATGAAAAATGGCAGCAGGAATGGGACTCCTCGCTGAAGGGTCGTTCTTTGTATGGCCTTGTGGCAAAAACTAAGAATGATTGGAAAGCATTGCCGGCAAAGGTGGTCCATTTGCTTACGGGGCATGGTCCCTTTAACTCATATTTCAAAAGATTTAATCTTAAGGAGACAAATGGAGGATGTCCTTGCGGTGGGGGTGAGGACACCCTTCAGCACATTATGACGACATGCAGTTTGGGTTGCAGAGAAGAGGCTAGGAACAGACTGAATGATCTCTTGGCTGGTAGGAGCTGCAAGATGCCTGAAGCGATGCCAACTTTGTGTAAAGAAAACCTGGACTTGTTTGTCAAATTTGCAGAGCAAGTGGTCTTTGAGTATGAGTAACTATTCAATTAGGCCCATTTCATTTCACTATTCCACCATTTTATGCAGGGGTTGGTGCTTGTAATTGTAAATATAAATATAAGACTGCGGAAACCCATGGAGGCTGACTAGGGGTATTGCTTTTAAGCTCTTTTAAATTTCTTTCTTTTTTCAATGCTAATTCGCCATTTTTAAATTTACTTTTTCTAATCATAAAATAAGGCTCAGATTTCCTGCGGTTTGTGTCATAACGAGGAATTTTAGGCATTTTAATGTCAGAGGTAGACATAGTCTGGAGATGTCAGCAGGAGGTTCTCCTGTAATGCCAATAATATGGTCTGCAGAGGGTGGAGAGTGTTGGCAGTGGGGATGTCCCTGCCTGCGGTGCCCCTAAACAGGGCACCGCAGGGGCGGTTGTTCCTCGCTGTGACTTACATGGCAGACTGCACTGGGCCCCTGTTTGGGGGCAAGTGATTAATCTGGAAAATGTGGCACAACACTGGCTATTGGGCACTGGGCCCCTGAAGGGGGCAGGTGAAATACCAAGGCCTTTGTATGAATCCCCAAACTAGATTTTTAATAAAGACTATGCCTTATGGTGAAATGGTGGACGAGGGGTGGACTGAAATATTCATCCCAATAATAAAAATTTTATGACTTACCTACATGACACAATCCTTGGTCATCTGAGGAAAAAGAAAAAGTTTGAATTGAATATTGAGGCGTCAGGTTGGATTGAACTTGGCGGGTGGTGGTCCCTGGGCTTCGGCTAGCTAGGAGTAGATGGAGAGGAGCAGGTGAGACCCTTAAAGCATATGGCAGGTGGGTCGGTGGCTCGGATATTGCCTGTCCCTATCTACTGACTCTGGCTGAGCTTTCACAGGAGGAGGACGTGTGTAGGTAAGCTCCTGGTCACCACAGTTCTTAAAAAGCTTCCTTCCCCTAAAATAAGCCTAACAGAATGATTTTGGGTTAGTCTACTTTTTGGGTTTGGGGTGTTCGGGTTCGGTCCACTATTTGGACAGGTCTAAATTTAAATTGAGGGTTGTGGCCTGTTACACCTAATAACACTGACTATTGACCATCTGATTGGGATCTCCCATTCCCTGAGGGTGGGGTTGTTGACTTGGGCTTGACTATTCCTGCTTCTAGCTGGGCTGGGTGGGAGTAGTTCATTCAAGCTTAATGATATTGGGGTGACACTAGTGTCAAGATGGCCCAAAATAAAAAAGACCTACTAAGGGAATTTAAGGAATACAGGAAAAAACCTGAGCTAGCCCGACTGCTTGAAGATGCCCTGGATAACTCTGGTTACAAATTTAAGCCTAAGGCATATCAAATATACGAAGAAAATATGCGTAGGAGAATGGTAGAGACACATGCCTTGGTGGAGGGGCTTTTCAAGGAGGGACTGCAAAATAAAAAACCTTTGAATTATAGAGATGTTTGCATGGAATATAATGACCAACTCATGAAAGCAAGTGAGGAAGTGAGTGCTGAGGTCATTAAAAAAGTGAATAATAATGAGATTGTAGAGGGAGCTGAAGAGATCGACTGGGATGACGATGGTGTGCTAAGCGACCATGATAGTGAGGAAAACCAGGATCCTGACAGGATCCCGACTGTAAGTAAAAAACGGAAACTGGGTGAAGTTGAGGGTAACCAAGCTACTAGCGATAAGACAAATGAGTTGTTGCACCAGATACCTGAACCAACAAAGACTAATGACTGGGACCCCCTCAAGACCTTCCATGAAGTATACAGGCAAGCAAACGAAATAAGGGCAAGGATAGAGAAAGAAAAGGATAGCAAAATCCAATTTAATAAGGGAGACCAATCTTTCGTGCGAAACATTCTAAATAAGATGGTAGAAACGATGACGGAAATGGTGGTGCGAAATATGACCATGAAAACAGATCTGATAAGTCTTAAAGCCAGCATGCAGGAGTTAAAATCAAAGCAGGAATACCAGATAGAACCCATATCTGAGGTAGAAGTGCTGGATGGAGGTACTATAGAAGCGACTAAACCTAAGAAAAATAAGCATGCACATAAGAAGAAAACTTACGCCGAGGCAGTTGAGACATCCAGTGAAGAGGTCGAGAAGAAAAAAGAGCCTGAAAAAGAGAGGACCTATGACAACAGTATTTTAGCATCAACCCAGGAGGAATCCTTCCCAACATTAATCACTATAATTGACCAAGCCGATGCAGATCTTGACCTTACCCAACAAATAAGACAGAAGATCTCCGTAGACGAAATTGGGGGATTGAAATCTTGTTGGAAGACCAAATCAGGTGGCCTGGTGATGAACTGTGGATCGGAAGCACAGAGAGATCGGCTCCATCAAGAGCTGGGCAAATGTACTAATATTGAGGTGAAAGTCCTGCCAAAAAGGAGCCCCCAAATGCTAATAACAGGTATCGACTCTGCGATGTCATTGACCGGTCTGATCACTGACATTTATGAGGCTAATAAAACTTTGGCAAGTAAGGTTGTGGGCCCATTTGATACACATATAAAAACGATAAGGGAGATCAGATGTCGAAATCCAAAACGTAAAAATGTGGTCATTGAAGTCTCCCCAGCTATGTTTGTTCTTCTGAAATCCGATGGGAAAATCACCGTTGGACTTATGGTACACTATGTCCAGGAGTTTGTTTCCGTTATGCGGTGTTTTAAGTGCAATCATCTTGGGCACATGGCAAAGACATGTACAGAAACAAAAGATAGATGTGTCCTTTGTGGGTCAAAGCACAAATCAGAGAATTGTAAAAATGAACTTGACTGCATTAATTGCAAAATCAAGAGGGTGCCTATTGGAAAGTGGAGCCATCCTGCAAACGACCCTAAGTGCCCAACGCTGTTAGCACGGCAGAAAATGTTACGTAGCCAAACCAATTATGGCTAATAAAATAGAGCTACGAATATTGCAGGTGAACCTAGGTAGGGGAAAAGCAGCAACTGCACTGGCACAGGAGGTATCTTCCGATTATGATGTTGTCTGTATCCAAGAACCTTATAAATTTACAAACTTGAACTCATGGCAGGGCCAAGTGGCTCCAGAAGATAAAGAAGCAAAAGCCAGGACTATTGCCAAGTCAAGCTGCAAGTTATTCCATCTTCGGCAGTATCAACAAAATGAAATTGTGGCAATCAAGA
Organism: Kryphioiulus occultus; assembly: GCA_034687865.1. Taxonomy (NCBI): domain Eukaryota; kingdom Metazoa; phylum Arthropoda; class Diplopoda; order Julida; family Julidae; genus Kryphioiulus; species Kryphioiulus occultus. The sequence continues at coordinate 4,051 of JAQGAF010004992.1, read as the reverse complement.
TTACAAAGCTGAGGAGAGAATACCTGGTCATAAATATCTAAACTGAATCCAATTATAACCTAGATATGGTTCTGGACCAAATAGTACCTATACTCAACCAGCATAGAGGACCAGCCATTGTTCTTGGTGACTTCAATGTAAAGCACCCATCTTGGGGAAGTGCAGACATTGATATTCGGGGCCAAAAGATTATGGACTTCGCCGTAGCAACGGGTCTAGTCATACAAAATAAGCCTATATATGGCCCAACTTTCGAAACTCAGCGTGCAAAGGGTTTTATCGATCTCACAATGACTAAGGAGCTAGATGAATGTCAGTGGCTTCTACTCGATTGCGACACACTCAGTGACCATAAATATGTAGCATTAAACATATTTCAACAGTCGAGAATAATAAATCAAAACCAAGAAGGCTCTGTCCGACAAAAAGCAAATTGGAAAATATTTCGTGAGATTCTGCAGAAAGGATTAAATGGAAATCAAATGATGGATGAGTGTGCAAATAAGAAAGCTGAAATTTTCCAGGAGCTTTGCATTGTTGCACATGCAGCCTCACTGAAAAGCCCAGGGGCCCAGAAGATCAGCAGAACTCCATGGTGGAATTGTGGGCTGTCACAGATGAAACAACAGGTGAATAGGTGTAGGAAGGCATATCAGACTGCTGTTGGTGGGAATTCCGAAAATTGGAGACGTCTTTACTATCTGCAGTCCCGCAGGAAATATAAGCAGCTTATTCTGGATTCTAAGCAGAAGTCCTGGCGAGACTACTGTGCTAGAGAGTCTGCAAATGATCCTTTTAGCTTACCTTATAAGGTCATTACCTGTAAACGGAAGGCCTCGAGTGAAATTCCCAGTATGCAGAAAGGGGATGGTTCTTGGACAAATTCATCCTTAGAGACTACCAACGAACTTCTCTCTAAATACTTCCCACAGGATGATGAAACACTTGATTCGGCAGATCATGCATATATCCGGATACAATCCAAAGAAGTGGTTTCGTCAATGGATGATATTCCTTTTTCCAGCCAGGAATTGTTAAAGGTTATTGCTTCTTTTAATATTAAAAAGGCCTCTGGCCCTGATGGTTTTCCTGTGGCAGGCCTGAAGCATGTTTTCCAAGTGGGTGGATATTTTTGGCTTTCGCTCTTGAATCAGTGCCTTTCAGAGGGAGTCTTCCCCGATTGTTGGAAGACTAGTAGAGTTGTCTGGATACCAAAGGCCAGTGCTGATACTTTTCGTCCAATCTGTCTTCTTCCTATACTGGGAAAAGTTCTCGATAAATTAATAACACGGAGAATCCAATATTTCCTCGAACATAACCATTGTATCTCTAGTAGGCAGTATGGTTTCCGTCCAGGACATTCAACCACAATGGCAATAGGAAACTATATAAATACCGTTGTGCATCATAAGCAGAGAAAGGAACATAGTTTGGGAGTCCTACTGGATATCTCAAATGCATTTAATACTGCATGGTATCCAGCCATCTTACAGAAGTTGAACCAATTCAAGGCCCCAAAAAATGTTTCTTTGATTATTCGTGATTTCCTAAGAAACAGGCAGGTGCTTTCCGGAAAAATCACATACAAAACATCTATGGGCTGTCCCCAGGGATCCTGCCTTGGTCCAGTTTTGTGGCTTATACTGATGGAGGGATGGTTCGAGGAGATTGGCCCACTCCTAAAGGCAGGAGATTTGGGACAGGCATTTGCAGACGATACTTTACTCCTTATTACAGGTTCATCATTACGTGCATTGCAAAGGAAATGGGAGCCATTATGGGCTGCTTGCATGAGATGGTCAAAACGGATTAAACTCAAGTTTGGTCCTGATAAAATCCAGGCCATCTTTCATCCAGGAACAAACGTAACAAGAAAGCCAGTAATTCGAGTTGACGGCCATATGATCCAAATTAGCGATACTGTTAAATACCTGGGAATCAACATAGACACAAAGTTTAGTTGGATTCCACATATTAAATTGCTTCAAGGGAGGGTCAGCAGGATTGCCAACAGATTAATTGCTATTTGTGGCAAGACATGGGGTGTAAAACCAAAGATTTTAAAAATTATTTATCAAAAAGCAATAGTACCGATGCTTCTTTACGGTTCCGAAATATGGGGAAGCCGTATAAGAGACACAAGAATTAAAAAGCGACTATGGGCCTTACAACGCCCCTTTCTGTTGGCAATATGTCGGGCTTACAGGACTACACCTAATGCAGCCCTCCACGTTTTAGCGGGGTGTCCACCTATAACTTTGCTTGCAGAAAGGAGATTCAAAACTTTTAAAACAAAGGACTTTAATAGTCATACTTACGACCTTCCTGTAGAATATAGGTTGCGACCCCATCCAGGTCGGAGTCCAAGGATACCAATCGTGGATTTTCGAGGAAGCGCCGATGGAGGCGTTGTTACTTGCTATGTTGATGGTTCCAAACTAGATGGGAAGGTTGGATCTTCGGTTGTGGCCATATACAACAATGAAGTTCATTGGTTCCGACAGGCTCGTCTCCCAGATGAATGTACTACCTTCCAGGCCGAGCTTCATGCGATCTATACGGCGGTTTTAGCACTCAGCTTAGAACTGCAATCTGGCCAGCAGGCCATAGTGTGCTCTGATTGCCGCCCCGCCTTGGAAGCGGTTTCCAGTGGTCTGCATGGATACCGAATTGCTCTCGACACATGGAAAAACATCCAGAAGATGTATGACAACAATAGGAAAGTCCATTTAGCATGGGTGAAGGCTCATGTAGGGCATGCAGGTAATGAGAAAGCCGATCAACTGGCAAAGGAAGCCACTAAACTGGATAGAGTTTCATACCATAAATTGCCTCTATCCTCCCTTCGTAAACAAGAGAATTTGCTAATGCTTGCAAAGTGGCAGATTGAGTGGGAGGGAGGTTTGACAGGACGTAGTACATTCTCATTTGTCCCCAACGTCATAAATAACTGGACACTTATTTCTGGAAAGTTGGTTCATTTCTTAACAGGCCACGGTCCATTTAATTGTTATTTAAAACGGTTTAACTTGGGGGGAGGAGATGGCAGCTGCCCTTGTGGCATTGGAAGTGACGACCAGGAGCATCTTCTATTTCACTGTAATTTGTCTTTAAGAAGTAATTTAATCAAGAATTTTCATGACCAATTGGCCGTAAAGGACACATACCTACCTCGTGATAAGAAAATGGTATGCAGCCAGCACCTGAACGTTTTTAAGGAATTCGTTGGGGGAGTAGTCTTTGACTACGACCCCAACTGAGTAAGTATGTTTTAAATATAATGATTTAGGACAAGTCGCCATGCCTATATAACACAGGTTTCCACCTGCATTTGAGTACCGAGCTAGTTAAAATAACTTAAAGCACCCATCTGTATGAAAGATGATATGGTGATTTATAATGATGGCGCTGGTCGCCTCTGGTGGTCGGAAGGCGGACTTGTGATCCGGAGGGATGTGTGTTTATTTTACTAATGAGCAAATGACAAGGCCACGAGGATGAAATAGGCTTCGCTAGGCCGAATTTTAAATTTGAGGAGTATGGATGCATGTAAGTTTACTAATAACGAGGTGTAGGATAGTCACAGGTGACGATTCCTACACTAAATTTTAAATAGTATGAATGGAAGCTACTTAACCTGTGATGGCCCTGGTGGTTGTCACTGGTTGATGGCAAAAATTTTTTGGACACAGCTTGCCGGAAGCCCCAGGATTAAATGGTAAAAGCCAGCTTGAAACCCGAAGGGGAGTCATGTTTGCTTTGTATAAATGAATTGAACGATGGGTAACTTGCTCGGTATACCTATAGAAACATACTGACAATTCGCTGAGGCGTCATGCTTGTAATGGAGCTTGGCGGGTGGAGGATCTCTGGTTTTGGTTTTCGCTTGGAGTAGATGGAGAGAGGAGCAGAGGGGCCCCTAAAGCCTGAGGGTAGGAGGGCCGGTGGCTCGTTTACATTATGTCCCTATCTACTGTCTAGCGAAACCACAGCCAAGGGAACGGGCTTGGCGAAATTAGCGGGGAAAGAAGACCCTGTTGAGCTTGACTCT
>JAQGAF010004991.1:0-13015 GCA_034687865.1 Kryphioiulus occultus | reverse complement strand
TAAAAAATTGGCTGTGAAGTTATTGTGAGAGTTCTTTCTACATCAACCAGCCACTCGTAATGGAAGTTTCTTTCTAATTTGTTTTTAATCTTTGCAAATCATGCTTTAACAAGTTTATGGGCATATTTTGTCAGTAGAATTTTTATCATAAAAATTCCAGGTCAAATTTACATCTTCCCAGACTTTCCAGGTCTTTTCCTTGACTTTGTTAAATTCCCTGACTTTCCAGGTCTTTTCCTGGTTGTGGAACCCAGCTTTATGAAGTCATTTTAAACTGACTTACCGCAGTCCTACCCACATGTAATCTTAAGGCATTTAGAAATGGATTATAAAACGTGTATTAAAAAACACATTTCCCTGACATTTCAAATAAAAAATATCACGTGTAATTAAAATTAACTTTATCTGCAACACTACACTTTACTAAATTTTTTGTATTTTTTCTGTCAGGAAGACTAGCAAAATCTTCAACAGAATTTCCCTGAGATTTCCAGGTTTTCAGACACTTTTTTGGAAAATTTCCAGACAATTTAAAGAAACAATTTTTACAGATTTGATCCAAGCTACCATACCATATGGCGGAATTTTTAGAAAATACAGATCTTATCACGAAATGATGGAATTAGCCCACAATTTTGTAAGAAGAAATAACAATATCAATAAATTAGAGACTGCCACCTGCACAAGTTTTGAAAAATTACGAGAAATATTGAATTTAGTGTATTAATATCTGAATAACGATGCGAACACTTATATTAATTATATTATATATAATATTAATAATGATGCGAACACAAGTGGTTGAAACTTCTAGATCTCAAACACTGCATTTTGATGACTTCCTTGAAATATTAAAAAATTCTTTAAAGTGACGGAAACGCCAAAGGCGAAATACATTAAATACATTTTAGGTGAATTTTTCATAAGGAAAATTAATGATAATGAAAACGTTCAGGGCGAAATTTTTGGAAAACGTAGCTCACAAATACAGCTTTTCTACATGTGATGCTTACTGTATATCGATCAAAATAGTTGTGCCGCAACAAATTTCCAGACATTATGAATTTCCCTTACAATGGTCAAAATTTCCCTGACTGTATGAACCTCGTAACAACTGTACAGTTCAGACCATTGACTGCCACGGTAGTTATTGACTTTAACATGAAGTCGACATGTCACGATCATCGAGCACACACACACACACATTCCCAAATCACAATCGACCGTTTTAGATATTTGGGTTGAGTTACGCAAATTTAAATATATGCCAGAAGTAAGCCTAATTCAGATGGATGGAATCACAAGTGCGTTAGAATATAATGAATTTCAGTCCTCGCTGCATTCTAATTAGTCGATGTCAATCCTTCAGCCACATTTAAGTGGTTTTTATGTATGTCTAATTCAATGCAAAGCAAAGCATATTCAAATTTCCTCAATTTCCTCTCAATAGACTGCTAATGGCGGTTATCCACATTTTCGCGAGAATCAAAAGTTTGGAAACCAAACAACGCCTGGCTAACGTTAACAACGGTAAGCAAATATTAATTAAAAACCAAAGCTAATTACATCGTCTTCATCGCACAAATTTCAAACTACGCATCAGATTACAGCAAATCAGATGTGATAAAAAGGTTTTAAGTTAGACACTCGTCAAACTGAGCAGTCAACAAGATTTATTGTCCACCAATTTGAAACAATATACTGTACATATGCAATAAATTTAAAAAATATCATTATGCTTTATCTTTTCAAAAGCAGTAAGTTTTGAAACGAGTTATTTTAACTAAAGTTATATTTTGTCAATTTGACAATACATGTATAAAACAATGAATTACTAAGGCTGGGATTGGTGAAACGTAAACAGAGTGGCTGTCCACCAATTTAATTAATGTAATAAAAAAATTCATCATAGGTTCTCAAAAACAATACGTTTTGAAACAAAAGTTATATTTTGTCAATTTGATATTTAAAAGCGTTGAATTACTAGGGCTGGCATTAATGAAACGTAAACTGTCCATCAATTTGAATAATGCAATTAAAAATGTCACTATATAGGTTTTCAAAATAAAAAGTTTTTAAAACTTGTTATATTAACAAAAGTTATATTTTGTCAATTTGACAATAAAAAACAAACCTTGAATTCCTAGAGCTGGCATTAGTGAAACGTAAACAGTTGTTGTCCACCAATTTGAATGATGCAATACATTAAAAAAATCATTATTTGTACTGTAGGTACTGATCAATAAGTTTTAAACGAGTTATATTAACAAACATTATATTTTGTCAATTTGACATTTAAAAAACAATGAATTACTAGGGCTGGCATTGGTGAAACTTAATCAGAGAAGCTGTCCACCAATTTGAATCGTGCAATTAACAAAATTTCATTAGAATCATTACAAGTTCTTAAAACCAAAAAGTCTCGAATCAAAAATTATATATTAACAAACGTTATATTTTGTCAATTTGATATTTAAAAACATTGAATTACTAGGGCTGGCATTAGTGAAACGTAAACAGAATTTTAAAAAAATTCATTATAGGTAGGAACTGACCAAACGAGTTTTGGAATATAAGTTCCATTAGCAATTTTACAATTGTATTCAATGTGACTCGATGAATAAAACAACATTCTGGTTTGTGAAAAGTTTCGTTAAAATACCAATCCTAGATGCCCTTATGTGCAACTTCTGGTCAAATGGGCTCGGAGCACTTCCGCTCCCATTAGATGAGCAGTAAAGCATTCTCATCCAGCATCAAAAAAAAAGAGAAAAAAAGGTTTCCAGTACGAATATTTTTCAACGAATTTCACGGGTCGTGCACTAAATCGTCATTTTGTGTATGGCATTCTGTTTCCCAGTGAAAAAGGACCCAGCACATAAGGTGATCCAAGCACGTAAAAATTGGATTCGAGAAGAGGGAGAGGGGGGGGGAATAACCCCCCTATTTGTATTGAGTAAGGAAATAAGTGCGCAGATTTCTAGCTGAGAGAAAAATCCTTCGAAATTCGAGCATATTAAAATGTGAATAGGACAAATCCTAGGGCTTCCTCGTGACCTGAATGCACTTTTTTGGTGCTAATATCCACCTTAACATCAGGGGCAAAAGGGGGTGAAATAGGAAGGAAAGGGGTGGGTTCATAAATAGGGACCATTCACAATGCCCCAGTTGAAAACGTGCCTGACATGATAATAAAGAGGGAGAAATAAATAACAAAAAAAAAAGTGAATGGAAAAGCCCATAGGGTTCTGCTACGGATTTTCAAGTAGAACCATTTTAATCTGAAACTGATGTTGCCAAGCTTAAAGGCAAATAAAATTCATCATTTGTGTCTTTCTCCTCCTCCATAATGGAGAACTCCTTCAACAGCCGACGAAGTTGCCTGGGAGATTTTCGAAACATTAGGGACGTAAAATTTCCGATGAAAATCGATAATCAAACCTGAGCGGATAATATTGACGGGCAATCGCATGGAACGCGAACGGAAAAACCTGTCAGCTCTCGATGAATGCGAAACAAATACGATCCTGGTTCAGTTGATTCGTAGTAAACTTTGTAAACATGTAAACACGAGCGAGTACATCAACTTGACCCATAAAATGGGGCTTGAGAAAAGCCCAGCTTAGAAACCGAAATTCATTATGCATATAGCGCCAATTTTATTAATATTGTCTAAGGGACACTACGGGTACCTCTTAAACCCATACGAAAAAATTATATAGTAATGATATATTATAAATATACTGAATATGTTCTTAATATATTAAAAAAATTATTTTAAAAAAGGAATTATATTCGTTATATGTAACGCATATTCTGTAATAATATATAACGAAGACAAATATATTCATATATTATTAAGAACATACGTTTCATAATATAAAATATGATAGCTTATTGGGCAATACATTCTTAATATACGGTATTATCGATATAGTGTTATATATTAATGTATTTTATAATATAATGTAGTGTAATTAGAACTCCAATGAGTATTTGTGATTAAGTAATCACGAGTACATTACTCTTTGAACAATCAGAACTACGACAATTAATTGAGTTTAATTGTTCAGAAAACAATGTATTTTTATCGATTAATTATCGAAGTTACAACAACATTCCAGGAATTATTATGGCTCTGAGGGAAATCCACTGTATCAAATAGTATTAACAAATGCTATTTGTTATAGAATTACCGAGAAATTACCAAAATATGTTTAGTGCAATTTAGTGTTGTGTAGTTTTTATCGATTAATTATCGGAGTTCAAACAAAATGCCCTGAATTATAATGGCTCTTAGGGAAATCAACATTATCAAATAGTATTAAAATATGCTATTTTTTAAGAATTTTCAAGGAATTATCAAAAATTTGTTTAGCGCAATTTAGTGTTTAGTGTATTTTTATATCGATTAATTGTCGAAGTTCCTACAAAATTTCTTGAATTATTATGACTCTGAGGGAAATCCACTTTATCAAATAGTATTTAAAAATGCGATTTTTTATAGAATTACTAAATAATTCCCAAAATTTGTTTAGTGCAGTTAATAATTTTGGAAAGGTTGGAAGGTAAATCACTATTAACAATGGTCATGGTCATTGCTATAAAAATAATTTGTAAATATTTGCATACGTATATTTTTTAAATACTGAAACATTTTTCATATTCGTATAACATCATAAATCACGTGGTGTTGCTGCCCAAATTACAGAGGTGCTCAGGAACAGAAAGGATGACTATGAGTAAACTGGTGTATGTATGGGAGGAGGAATTGGGAGTAGCTTATCAAAAGCCACAAATGGGATTTAAAAGAAATTAATGACTTCGATTTCCGTCACGTCATTCCTGCGTGTGCACACACACCTAAAACTAGTTTCATAAGCCCCAACTGGGAAAAAAAAATCTGAAAAATAAAAAACTAAGTTTTCCACTGTCGTTTTAACCCCATCTAAATCTCATGGATTTCAATTTCAATATACAGCAAATGCAACCTCTATAAACCATGGGAATTGAAATGGCTGGAGATAAGGTACAGTGGGAAAAAACCGAAAGGCAATATCGACTAACTTAAGTTCCCAGAATAAGGACATCACCAAGCTGACTATTATCCAAATGGCAGATTTTCAAAACAACTTACTAATGTTGGGAAGTAAAACAGCTGGTTTCCAATATACTTTATTTTTGCACGAAATTTCGCAACTTAATACCACGAGAACAAACAAACTTCACTTGGTATCTTCATTCTTGAAGGAATTTTCGGGAAATGACATCAAAATTTTCCATATTAAAAGAGATGTTTATATAAAAAAATTAATTTCCGGTTCGTTTTTCAAACAAAATTCGCTGTTGAATATACAGGGTGATCGTACAGTCCTGACCTCATTCCAAAAATGCATTATTAAAACATTTAGAGTTACAAGCAACACATTTCCGGAAAACGGTAGAACTCCTACAGTGTGTTATTTCAATTTCCAAAAAAAAACTATTTACATTCATTTTCAAAAAAAAAATAAACTATTTCGTAAAACTATACGCAATTCCAAAAGATAACATTTTAAACTTCCGTGACTTTTCCCTGACTTTTTCAGGTTTTAAAACAAATGCAAAAATATGACATTTCATTGTAAGGAATGCTATATGTATTGTTTATTATAAATAAACAAGAGATAGAACAGAAATTTTCGCGAGGCAATTCCTATTGCATTTCTCAACGCATTTGAAATGCATTTTCTTTCCATGTGATTAAAACACAAATTTTCACGAAGAAACAGGAACTTCAGATTGTTTTTTTTTAATTTCTTTTACAGAATTGCAGGTGAACGCTTGATTGTTGCGCTAACCAATAACTAGCAATGCAAAATGTTCGACTCGTTGAATTATCCTGACTTTTTCAAAGTAAATTAATTTTTCCCGACTTTTTTAAAGTCAATTTTCCCTGACTTTTTCGAAGTAAATCAATTTATCTTAACTTTTTCGAAGTAAATTAATTTCCCCTAACTTGTCCAAAGTAAATTAATTTTCCCTGACTTTCCCAGGTTTTCTAGGTGTGGGGGACCAATGAACAAGGATATTTAAAGTTTATTTTCTGCGAGGATAACCCTGTAAAATACGGACAAGGTTCGCAAGCTGATTTAAAAGTAACTTATTCACCTTGCCTCTTTCTTCCAAGACAAGAATGGAGGCATGCTGCGCCCATGCGTCACTGCATGCCTCTTGCTTCGAGAAAAAGCCACTGGCAGCTTAAGATTTATTTCTGCCTGTATAGTAGGCTTAGTTTCCATGGTTGAAATTATCCAGAATAGCATCGTATTTCCATCTTTCATGGCTGCAATATTTTCATCATTTTTTTCCACCATTGGCTCGTCTTATTCAAATCCTTTTGTTTACATCATTTCTCGTTACTTTAATCCGCACCCGCTTTTCAGCGCAAAGATATATATATCAGACAAAGGTATTATAGGCGAAATGAGTTATTGAGCTCACCACGAGTGGGTACAGGGGTCTTAAATCGCTCAAAATGGACGCATTTCATCGTCCCTGATGACGTCTGAGATGTCTAGAAGGTGCTTGCCACTCTTAGGATACGATCAGAAAAAAAAAAAACCTTTTTATTAAAAGCAGATGTTTGAAGGAGTTCTCGCTCTTTTAAGCATCTTGAGATTAGTTTTGCTATAGACCTTAAATCACGATTTAATTAAGAAATGGGTCTCTATGGTCTTCACTCGAAAACAAACGAGAGACACTTTATGAAAATCCACGCGATTAGGGAGGGGAGTTTTCGCTATAACACCAGTTTGGAAAATGCTCCTATAAGCAACGCTTTATGCCTTCTTAGAAAAGTGGAAGGGAAAAATAAAAATCTCCGTCAAATTGAAAAAGCCCTCACGAACGTACAGGGTTAGTGGAAAGTCTCGTTCTATTTGGTAAGGGACTCATATGAGGCTTGAATATACACTAGAACCTCTGTAAGTTGACCACCCAAGGTCAACATATGGTACGAGACTCGTACTTGCGCAGCATTTTAATTCTGCGATCAGCGTGTACTTGCACTTTACAGACATCTTGCATCATACATGAATAATCTTATCAAAAAGTTCATAATAGCGTACCAGTATTGCTAATGTGCTGCAAAGGTAGCCAGCAATTACACGTACTGTATAGAAGTATTGGAATTTTAACTCTGTAATGTACAGAGTACTGTATAAGTTTTGCAACTGGTCAATGAATTTAGTAATCCATGACTTTATATGTTGTCACCATGCTGGTCAACATACAGAGGTGCAGGTGGTCAACATGTAGAGGTCACCTTTAATTTAGTCACCTCTCATCCGGTCAGTTACAATGTGGTCAACTTTGGAGATTCTACTGTATGTGTGTTGGAGAATGTACCGATGTTGTGTAATGCACACTAATGTAAGCTTAGTTTGTGTGCATTGAAGAATATGTTGCGTAATGTACGGTGTAATCTGGTTGCAATGAAGAATGCATTTTACGATTTAAATCCCATGCCCTGTAAAATGTCAAAAGCCTCGCTATATTTCATTATTTCAAGGTTTCAAAAAAAATAACATCAATTTCATTCAATTCAACGCAGTATATTTCATAATGCATCGTAAAATGCATTAGTGAAATACAGTTTTGTTTACATTAAAAAATGTATCTCGTGTTGCGATAGAAACGACCAATGCATTTGCAATATATTTTGCAATTTGTAATGCATTTCACAATGCATAGGAATTATTTCTTTTCCACGTGGGTATTTGGCAAGGGACTGATACGCTTGAATATAAGATGAACATGGATGCAGCTTTAATACGCATTCCTTAGACCATTAATAAATGCACGGACAAGTGTTCTTCGTAACATTTTTGTTTAAAATAATTTTGTAATGAGGGTAGGATTTTATGATTACTTTGTATATATATATACCTGTAGAGCATTCAGGTCCATGATCACTGAAATCGAGTAAGTGTATGCAATCAATTTTTTTTGCCATAAAATACGATGGAAATGGTATTATGTACAATGTATATGATCAAGTGAGAAGCTAGTACTTGACGATTCATCAGCTACATTTAAGAGAAATGACAACGTAGCATCCACTCGAGATAATTATCTGTTATGAATACATTTCCAGTCTCGAATTACAGTCTCCTTACTTGCATACGAATACAAGAATTGCTGAGCAAACTAAATTCCAAAATCCAAGAAAAGCAAGCAGAGTTTTAAAAACAGTGAAGGACGAGATGAAACAACTGTTGTTGTTATGGGAACAAAGGCTAAGACGAGATTAAGCGGGAAACACGTGTTGCCTCAGAGACGACGTGACGGCTTACTGTAAAAACACGGCCTAGCAAAAACAAGATTTTGGGATTAAGGAGAAAACCTCGCATTTTGCAAATTTACACACTTATGCACGCGAGCAAGATTTTGGTTCTGGGGCCAGTTGCATAAAACCCATTTTTTTCCTAAGTGTCACTTTCATGTCACTTTCGTAGCAAAGTGGAACTTTAGATTTCGTTTGTTCGTTGAAACAATAAAATTGCGAAATAAAGCTGGGTTTGTGGTTGATTGTATTGCAAATGAGGTCACATTTTTCACGCAATTATGAATGTTGACAATTTTTTAAAAAACCAAAAGTACCAAGTAAATTTCGTTTTAAATGATCAATATTTAATTTATACGTTGAAACAGTGAAAATGTGTAATAAAGCTGAGTTTGTTGTTGCTTTTATTACATAAGTGATTACAATTTTGACGCAGTTATGAATTTTGACAAGTTTTTAAAAAGCCAAAAGTACAAAGTAAATTTCGTTTCAAATGTTAAACATATCGTTTTTACTTTGAAACAGTAAATATGTGTAATGAAGTTGAGTTTGCCGTTGCTTTTACTGCTTATTTCAGTTTTCACGCAATTATGCATTATGATAGTTTTTTTTAAAGTAAAAAGTACCAAGTAAATTTCGCTTTAAAAGGTGAACATTTCGTTTTAAATGTTGAATATTTCGTTTATACGTTGAAACAGTAAAAATTGTCATTGCTTTTATTGCATAAGTGATTACATTTTTCACGCAGTTATGAATTTTGACAATTTTTTAAAAAAGCCAAAAGTACTAACTAAATTACTTTAGAAATGTTGAACATTTCGTTTATACGTTGAAACAGTAAAAATGTGTAATATATTTGAACTTGTCGTTGTTTTTATTGCTTATGGGATTTCATTTTGTACCTAATTATGCAAAATGATAATTTTTTTTTTAAAAACCCAAAAATACTAAGTAAATTTCGTTTTAAAACATCCAGTAACTCTTTGCACGAAGAAATTTCTAAGAATTTAGTTATAAACAAATATTTACTTATGTATTTCGAGGCCCGCATCACACCTTTTCAACTGATAATTAAAGTTAGTTACGAGTTAGAAAATTCATCACGATTAGGATTATCGGTTTATTGGAAAGTGACATTTTCAAAAATCAATAAGTAGATCTTTCCAAAGTGTAAGTGAAAGATGCTTCAGTCACTTTTCGGGTCGAGTGCTACTTTTGTGAAAAGTTGCACTTTGTCGAAAGGGTCTTTTACGCAACTGACTCCTGCAGGAGTTCAAACTCGTTACGTTATTCCGGTGTGAACCCCAAAGTCAATTAAGATGTTTAGACAGCGAATACAACGAGATGTTCCGATTGCTTGAGATATTCAGGGCAACTCGACTTCCAACCAAATCCCAGATAGTTGATTTTGAGTTTGAACGAAAAAAAAACAACATTTACTGTAAAGTTGAATTTGCATCGAGGATCAGATGAAAAACGAAGGTTCCTCCTATTCTGATTGATACAAAGATGAATTTCCTGTTTTCTTAAGCATCCTTCGCCTTGAGAAATCCAATTTGCATGGAGTGCAAAATCAGGGCTGAAACGTCGATATTTTATTTTATTTTCCGAGGTGGATTTTCGCCTTTTGCTAAGCAAATAAAAGGCCTTCAAATTGGGTTTCCATCAAACCGTAGCCAGGCCCCCGTGCAGCACCAGAAAAAAAATATGTCTGGAACAATTTACGGCCCTATCTAAACGAGCTATTGAACTAGCATTATATAGATGAGCCCGGAAAACATCAGAAAGCTGTTAGACATCCTGAAAACGCCCACGAAATGCAATCACTGTTTCCATGGTTGCCTCCATTAACAAACCGACCCTACACATCATGGACAGGCTGCTTACAGTAGGTCGCAATTTTTGCGTGCAAATTGAAAACAAAATCCGAAATTTCCATTGGGAAGTGATGGAAATAAGTCAATTGCCAAACCTAAAGCCGACCACATCGACTGTCTTTGGTTTCCAGACCACACACATCCAAAAGAAATGCATTTACTGAAATGCGTTTTTTAATGGCTGTTGATTGAGCGTTTTTTTAATTTCTTTCAAAATACATTTGAGACTGCATTTCAGAATGTGTTTCAGAATGCATATCCGAATCCGTTCAAAATGCATTTCAAAATACATTTCCGAATCCGTTTCAAAATACATTTGAAAATGCATTTCAGAATGTGTTTCAAACTCAATTTCAGAATTCATCTCCGAATCCGTTTCAAAATGCATTTCAAAATAATTTGAGAATGAAGTTCAGAATGTGTTTCAGAACGCATTTCAAAACTCATTTAAGAAATGTATTACAAAATACGTTTGAGAATGCAGTTCAGAATGTTTTTCACATTGCATTTCAGAGGGTTGATAAGTATTTATCACGTTCTCAAAACAAACAAACAAAAAATATGTGAAAAACAGTTTTTTCTAACTTACGAGTGAAAGAAAGAGATTGCGCTCAATGCTGTGGTACCCACCGAATCTTAATTTGGGTTGATGGACTACACCCCCCTACCACATGGTATTAAATTACTGACAGTAGGGTACTGAATTGAATTGAATTGAAATGTGTAAAAAAAATTAGATGCGTGATAGTTGATTGAAATCAAGTGTTTTTCATTTTAAATCTAGTGATGTGATGTTTTGAATCGGTGAAATGTATTTCGAAATGAAAATTATGTGAAATGTATTTCGAAATGAAAATCATCTGAAATACATTCTGACGTTCATCGCGAAATGCATTTCACAATTCTTGACGAAATACATTTCGCGATGAAATAAATTCAAATGCATTTCTAAATGAGAATATTCCAAATATATTTTCACATGCACTGTGAAATGCATTATTTCATGATACATTTAGCAATGAGACAAATCGCGATGCATTTCAAAATGCATTTCCTTTCGTTAACACCGTGCTATAGTTGTCCCCATTGCTGCGCCATCTTAATCCGTACATTTCTAAGACGTTCATCAGTTAACGTCTTAATCCCGACCCGCAGCACATGCACGTTTCTAAGAAGCGTATTATGGTAGTAGGGTAAAATAATACCGAGAATTCAGTTTGTTGATGGATGGTTTCCTGGCTCTAATAAATAGACTTTCCCTACTTGAGTCAAGGTTGGTGTCGTCCTTAATTGGTTCGTGCACTAATTAAATGGAGGGATCAGAAAGTGGAGGTGAGCAAAAATAAGTCAATGAAACACAAATGGAGTCAAGCTACATGGCGTACAGGGTGAGACGTTTTCTTCGTAGGTGGTTGTTTCGAAAAACAAAGATGTTCAACTCGAATGCACCAGTTTACTGGAAATTTTAACTAAAATTTCTTCGATGTAGTTGATAGTGCAACTGCCTAAACTTTTGGAACTCAATTCATCTTTTGGTTTTGGTAAACCCAACAGTAGTAGTCAACTTTCGTTATGAAAAAGCAATTTTGTAACAAATGTTGATTAAATACGCAAAAGTTTACCTACACTTTCCTTAATTTTAAACTTTTGTTGTGCGGCGCTAAGTGGCCAATAACGCAGGATATCTACTGGATTTGGTACTGCAAATTCCATGACTTTTTCATAACTCCAAAATTATTTAAAGACATCAAAAACAATTTTTCCATGACTTCAACAATTTTTCCATGACTTCAACACTTTTCCCATGCCTATTAGAATAAGGGGTCGTTCAGGTTTTACGTCATGACAAAATGGTGATTTTCAGGAACATTATTAACCACTGTGGCGACATGAGTATTGGCCAAAATGGTGAAAATGAATAATTTAAACCCAAGTTTTGATTTTGTGAATGAAAAAGAGAAAAATTCCATGACACTGTTGTAAATTTCATGACCTTGACGTAAACATCATGACTTTTCCATGCCTTCCATGACATCAAATGTTCTGAGTATATTTTTAAATCATCCCTCAGAATAATCATGAGTCTATTTCATGTGTTCTCCTGATGCAGTTTTTTATGAAACCCGACTCTGGTTTCAAATCTTAAATTCATCTTGTTATTCATTCTTCACTCCACAATTCCTCATATAATTTTATGAAACAAAATCCTCACATTCTCACAACCGTTTCTAAAATTCATCAATTTGTCACAGCTCTGCCTTCAGATTCATCAATTCCTCACATTCATCAAAGTTTATGGAATAGGATACAGGCCTCAACCCTCCAACCCTCACATATTTTTATGATTGGCGATGACATATTTGTGAACCAAATTACGATCAATTATTCACTACTCGCACTTTACCCCCTCATTCACAACTCTTCAAAGTTTTATGAAATATTAGCTCAGTTTAAAAAAAAATTGTGTCGAGGGTAGGACTTTAAGAACACAACCGGTACGTTGACTGATTCAGTCTTCAACAAATTGCGGAAAAAAATCCAAACGAAATTGTGAACCAAGACAAAACTGAGCATCCAAAGATTTGTTTAAGACGTTCTCATCTTGCCCAAACACTCGCACAACTCATTCCAGAAAGCGACCAATAATCAAGTTAATGGGCAAGCCTGGTTGGGAGAATTTCTCGAACATCCCTGGAGGCTTTAGATTAGCGAAGTAAGAAGGACCAGCCAATACGCGTAGGACCGATAACGAGAAGGGAAAAGGCTCAGAATGAAATAAGGGCGGCCACTTAGTTCCCACTTTCGTGTCAAT
>JAQGAF010004990.1:0-13015 GCA_034687865.1 Kryphioiulus occultus | reverse complement strand
GCACGGGACCTCGGTTTAAACTCTCATCCGAAAGAGCCGCCACACAGGGAAAATCGCCTGCCCAAAATTTTCCCGCCAGCCTCGGCCGGGATGCGAACCCGCAACCCTTGGGTCGAGAGGCCAGTCCGCTACCACTCGACCACCGGCACCGGCATGGGACGATATGCATGGAAAGGTTTCAGAATGCCCAGTGAATTTGTACAAACCAAAGTAAAATTGGTTAATGGGAAAGCATTGGTTAACCACAGAAGAATACCATAATTCGTAAGTGATTGTCATTGCATAAAAACATTACATGTACATTACTGATTGAATTACAAGCCAATCCGTCCCATTAAACAAATTTAGTGTTCACTTTTATAAATTTCGAAATCTTTCCAAGTGCATATTTCTGATATCATATATTCATGTACAATAGCAATGTTGTGAATGGTTCCAAGAGGTTCCATCATGGAATTCCATCTTTTTGGATAATATTTGTAAAATTTGAAAAAAATACTGAAATTCCAGAATTTTGGACGTAGCAACTGATTGGGTGGACCAATTTCAATTTCGTTTCCGGCGAAAGTTATCATTTTTAACGGGCTTTCATTTAAGATGTCACAAGGTATAGGTTGCCATTTGAAATTTGTAAGTTGGGGTCAATAGGGATCAGGTGGTGGGTTACTGCCATTTGCGAGTATTTTACAAATGGCTCTCTTTACGGTTGTTAAATAAGCCCCCAAACACAAGGCAGACTAACTGGGGAGGTCATTTAATTCCCTATTGCAGACTATACAACTTCATGTGGGTGATACGGGACATCAAGACAAACACTTTATGCTAAATAATGTGGGGTCGCAAAAGCCCCCTTTCACGGCATTGGGACATTTACAGGTGGACCAGGTACACTGTATGTAAAACCTAATGGAATGAACAGAGGCAATCGCGTTCAAATATCCAGCTTTATTAAGTCACAGAGCATGCTCAAACGAGATAGCCTTAAGCTTCAAGAAATTCAATTTGACAATATTGTCTTGGTGGTACCCACCGAATCTTAATTTGGGTTGATGGACTACACCCCCTACCACATGGTCTTAAATTACTGACAGTAGGGTTCTGAGTTGAATTCAATTGAGATCATCTTCTGAGCCAATGGGGGTTCCATACACCCGGTCTTTCATTATTCCCCAGAAGAAGTAATCAAGGCATGTTAAATCGGGTGATCTTGGCGGCCAGGGTATAAGTCTACCCTGGCCTATCCATCGTTCCCCAAATGTAGCAGTCAATACTCCTGCACATCATGGTTCAAGTGTACTGGTGCCCCATCATGCTGAAACTACATTCTCATTCACACCCCAAGGGAACATACACCAGCAGTTTCGGAAGCACCTCTGCTAGGAATACTCAGTAACTCCGCCCAGCAAGTCTGGTAGGAAGAACACATGGAACAACCATGCAGTCATTTACAATACCTGCCCAAACATAGACTGCGAACCTGCATTGATAAGCATACATGCCTCTGGCATGGGGATTTGCATCCGCCCACAAATGACGATTGTGCATATTAAACACAACTTAATGTGTGAACGTAGCCTCATCAGAGAAGACTACTTCTCGTGGGAAATTAGGCTGAACCACAGACTGCTGTAGAAACCAGTGGGCAAACCACAAGCGATGAGGGTAATTGTCAGGTTGTAGTGCCTCTGAACATCGAATGGATGTAACAGTTGCTCATGCCACACTCTCCATATATTGTTACAGGCCACACCCACTCTGTGCGCAATAGTATCGTGTACTTGTCGTAGGATTGTTCTCACGCAACTGAATGACCACTTCCTCGATGTCTGGGGTACGCACAGATCTTCCCTGGTCTGTCATGCCGGTTCACATGAAATGTTCCTATTTCTCGTAGTCGCCTAGCTACACTTGCAAATGTTCGGTGGTTAGGCACATGTTTGTTCGGAGAGCATTGCTGGCACAGTCTCACAGCTGCTCTTCCATTTCCATTGGTGGCCCATACTTTAAATGCATGTCAGCCATTTCAGCATTGGTGAAACTATGCATTCTTAACTGCAACCTGCTTGCAACCAGCTACACTAAGTAATTCAATGGTCGATTACTTCAAAACGATAAATCGATCCATTCGTACTGAGTAATCGATTACCTGGTGATAATCTCACACCCCTACTGAACGAATGCAAACGTGCCCAATATTACCCATATCACGTAGTACAGGTAGTTCAGGGACACCCTGTATAGGTTATGGACCATGTACAATCCAATGGTAAAGTGACATTTGACCCCAAATCACATTTTGAAAGTTATAGATAGTTCTCAATTTAGTTTAAGATTTCATTTATTGCCATCGTGTGCAAAGCCCAAAAATTTAATAAAACTGTAAAACTCGCCCTGTAGCTTCCTTGCCACGCGCCATTTTCCCAGGACAATCTTACTACAAAATGAAAATCCTAAATGTGAAACAGTTTACATGGTAGTATTATAAATCTAAGGAAAAGCTACATGTACATTCTCCATGGCAATTTGCACATTCAAAACTCAGGTGCTTCTAGCAGCCCTCATATTTTAAGCCAGTGCTTGCTGGATTCGCTCGCGAGCAGAGCTTGCTTCCAGAAACCTTGCCAGCTCGTCGGCCTACAGTGGGCAAGTAAGAAAAATGTCGATCACATGTTAATTAAAAGAAGTCAAATTGTAAAGGTACACGTCTCGCACATTACATAGTTTATGTAATAACAACAAAAACATTTGCAAAATATAAGTAATAAAATGACTTCCCCAGTTATTCTGCCTCACCTGGTATATCAATTAATGTGTGCTGCGTGTGAGTGTAAAAGACCTTGGCCAAGGGTTTGGCAACTTCGAAATAATGTACACCTTACTGCAGACTACTGGGGCTTCAAAGACAGTGGGACTTCAGACTTCAGCGGGACTTGAAAGACAGTGGGACTTCAGTGACGCTATAGTGGTGACGGTGCAGTTACCCTGATAGCAGGTGATGGCACTGTTGTCATGACCATAACAGTGACGGTGCAGTTACTGTGGCGGTTATCGTGTTATTGATGGTGCCCACAGTTGCCAGGATGGCTGTGATGATGTTGACAGTGTGGATATCATGACACTGACGGTGCCCGCGGTGACCGTAACGGCTATGATAATGTTGGCAGTGCAATTGTGGTTACCATGACAGTGAGGTTACCCTGATGGTGACAACGTGGTTACCATGCATTGACAGTGCCGTTATTGGTCCAAATACCATGACGGTAATGGTAACAATGTGATTGTGGTTACCGTGACAGTGTAGTAATATACCCTAATGGTGACAGCATGGTAACAGTGACCGTTACAGTGACGGTGAACTGTAACGTTCCAGTTGCCATGGCGGTTAACGTGACACCGACGATGCACGCGGTTATCATGATGGTTACGGTGGTGTTGTCGGTGCAGAGACTGTGACAGTTATGGGGACGCTGAGGGTGCAATTACCATGGTTACAGTGAGGATGCAGTTATCGTGACGGTGGTGGGGCGGTTACTGTGTTTATGGTTACTGCAGATACAATGACGGTTGTGCATGTACCGTGATTTCAATGACCTTGGCACTTCATTTTCAACATAACGATTTGAAAAATTTTTATGTTGTTGCGAGAACTAGCCTCATCATTTGATCTATGCAGCTAATACTGAATTTACACCAAAGCAAAAACGCGATAATTAACAAACGTGGTAATTTTGATTTGCATTGCCGAGTGCAAAATGCACAACTGAGGACATACATTACCAAACTAAAATCTAGTGTTGCAAAATCTAGATAATGTCGAAATTTGCAATGACATACAGTCGATAAAACAAGTATTGGCAATTGGTGCTTTTTCACAGAAAGTGTCACAAAAACAATTTAAAAGTTAAACAAATGAATATCATTTAAATAACACCAAATAAACAAACAAATCATGACAGTTTCGCTTGTTTAAATTGACGTGGTTTCAAATAAACAGCAAAAATGTGAAAATTGCATGTCAAAAAAGTATTGGCAACCCATATTAATGCAAGGCAAAAATACAATGGAGGAGACGTCCAATGTCTCCTCTTGCCCAAATTTTTTACACATACTTTTATTTTAAGGTGGAACACATTTACATATGTTCTAGCAGTCGTGACATAGTCACTGAAATGAAGATTTTCAAAGCTACTGTAACTCGTAAAGCCCCAAACCTACACCACTACCACCTCCATGTTAAAACTAAGGCAAAAGCAGTGCTGATGTTTGGCACTGTGTGGGATAGGGGAGGGAGGGGCTAGTTGTCACGGGGGCAAGTTGTCACACCCTTTAAAAAACTATGGTGATTTGAATTTTCCGCCTTTGACCATTTGGGGATATTATCTGGCATCACTGCCAACATCCTGGAAGCCACATGGTCAAGACTCCTGCAAAAGGTAGATTTGTACATATTTTGCCTATTGTTATGTCACATAATGTGCTTCTTATCTTTGAATTTAAATTGAAATATGTTTGGTAATAAGAGGTACATAATTTCTGTTATAGGGTACTATAAAAGTGAAAGTATTTCTAAATAAGTAAGAGCAGAGCCAAGCCACGTAAGTGACGTCATAAAAATGCTATGACAGTTTATTTTGAAAAAACCCTGATGGGGTATGTTGTCACAAATCTTGACAATTTGCCCCAAAATTTTTTTCAAGTGAAAAATTATTGAAACTGTAGTTTTAAAGCATAGGGCAATACAATCTTTAATATAAAAGAATATTTGAGTATTAAAAATCATTGTATGTTTTATAATAGGCACGAAAATGAGGGAATATAAGAAGAAAACAAACCG
Organism: Kryphioiulus occultus; assembly: GCA_034687865.1. NCBI lineage: Eukaryota > Metazoa > Arthropoda > Diplopoda > Julida > Julidae > Kryphioiulus > Kryphioiulus occultus. The sequence goes on along the minus strand of JAQGAF010004990.1, from coordinate 8,181 downwards.
AGGTTCAACATCGAAAGATCAAATGTCATTAGCCGGTAATGCCGTGAATTCTGGCCAATCCCTCCGCCAAGCTGCCACTGCTTTTGATGTCAACTACAGGACTCTTGGACGTATGTTCAGAAATCAAAAGAGGACAACAGCTTCGAAAATATTATTGTTGGCTACCATAAACCACCCATGGTGTTTACACATGAAATGGAGATGATGATTGCGACCTATGCCAAACGCACAGCACAGATTTACCACGGGCTAACTCCAATCAATGTTCGGGAATTGGCATTCAACTTTGGGAAGGCGAACAAAGTGATCATGCCTGAAAATTGGACCAAAGATGAAATCCTTAAATAAAAGTCTGTGTAAAAGCCGCTTTATTCGTTGGATTTTTTGCTAAATGGGTGGTGCTCTTGCTAAGGGCCAAAGATTTCTCAAAATAAATTAAAGATAGTCAACTGTCATTGTTTATTAAGATTTATACTGCAAGCATAGGCCTACATGTATTTGGAATCTAAAAACCAAAGAATATTCCAATAAAAACAAACTTGCTTTTGCTTACGAACAATTTCCTTAAAGATATTGACAATACTGCAACCAAACTCACAGCTATTTAAAAATTATCTCACTGAGAACTAATTTTAGGCAATTAACTTTGTTTGACTGATGTTCTTGCAATAATTAATTCTTGTGCGCTTGTAACAGATTGTTAAGATCTATGCGCAGACGCCTCTACCCATGATAGACCACACCTTAATAGAAAATTGATGCTTGAATTTGGCGTATGATTGTGTGAAAGGAACTGGCACCTTTTCAAGCTTACACTCAAGCATACCTCAAGCACGCTTGATCAAGCATGCATGAAGAAATGCTTGAATGTGTAAAGCAATTTGGGTAAGAAGTAGAGAAATTGAACCTCTCCTCCATTGTTTTTTGCTATACACTATGTGGAGCTTCAACCCAGTCGCAGTTTGGGCGCTATTTTGCCTTCTAGGCATTGCGCCCTTTATACCCCACCAACCAACCAACCATTTTCACTTTTTTCTATTTATTTTAATTAAACAAACGAAACTGTCATGATTAGTTTAGTTAATTGCTGCTATTTAAATTAAATTTGTTTGTTTAATTTTTAAATTGTTTTTGTGACACTTTTTGTGAAAAAACACCAATTACCAGTAGGCCTACTTGTTTTATACACTGCATGTTGCTATGTATCTGTGGAAAACAATCGAGATTAGCATATTTTTCAACTACCGTGATTTAGCTTTGGTGTGTCTTCAATATAAGCAGCGTGTAAAACAATGTAGACTGACCAGTAGGGTAATAACGCTGAACACAAGTGAATGGGTTTCTCAGGGCCCACAGCTGAAGGGGGCCATCAAGGTGGCATTACAGGCCTACCCCAGGCTGGTCGAACAGGTGCCCGAACAGACACCACATCTCTCAGGGCCCCTACTGTAGATCCATATCTATGCCACTGACGTGAAGTATGAATTACATTTCTTGGTGAACTAATTAGGAACATTGCGTTACAGGTATTTTTTCAATGAACCAGCACTTGCGCGAACCACATAAGCCTACGATACCAGCTGATCACAAATGAAGAATTGTAAAAACCATTAATTTACCTCGCGTTTGAATAATCCAAATTCAGCTCCGCACTTTAAACATGGCATCTTTTCAAAACGGAGCTTCCCAGTCTTAGAATAACAATTTTTCACAGCAAGGATTCGATGAAATCACTCATACAATGATTACTGAGTTCTTAGCAGACGACGTAACCATAGCTGTTTCAACGAAATAAGCACGTTTTCGGTAATAGGCAAGAAATCTACATGTCGTAAAAAATACGGAAGCCCATAAGAGCAAACAGCGCGCCGAAATGCATTTACCTGCTGCCACCTTGTAGCAATGACTAAACGAGTTTTTGGTGGGAAGATTCAATTTCAACATTGAGGAGAAAAAGCAAACGGTAGAGGTTTTGGCCGCAAATAAAAACGTCAGTGATGCTAATGTTAATTAATGAAATGACAAAGATCACAAACGTACATAATTTTGTGAAATATCTAAATTTTCGGATACAACAATTTTTTAAAAGTACAATTCATTTTACCTTCCCACCCCTGCCATGTTAAAAATTGTATACATGATGTCTCTGCGAATAATGAATAAATCGTCGTGATAACAATTTTGCTTGATAGTCTGGTTACTACTGGAGGCGACAATCACATGGCAGGGGTGGGAAGGGAACTGCCTGTTTATACCAACGAAATATAATGATTCTGAGGCCTTTTTTTCTGAAGAGCTATCGAAGTTATGAAATATTTTTAGAAATAGACATGAAATAAATTTTACCGAAATATTAAACAACTGTATGGTAAACGTACGAGATGAAAGCATGCGAAAATAACTGGAGGAGGAAATAGGGTAATGAGGGGTAATTTCCAAAAACTTGATAATTTCATAAAAAGTACATCTGTAAATTACACTTTTATGGAATCCTGAAGTTATTGGAAACGAGCACTGACGAGGAATTGGTGAATCTTTTGGTATGTAGGACAAAATTCACCAGCAATCTACGAAATCGGTAATTATTGAAAATTTTAATCCTGAAGGATGGCCACAATTGCCAACACTAGCTGACGGGCCTGAAAAAATGGTGTTTCAAAGTTCTCAGTGTGAGGAGGCTGTCCCGAACGCTGAGGCATTGTCGAGTAATATACTTGACACGCAGTGGCGGGGACCAAAGACAGTCGCTCGAGAATGGGAGAGCGCGGATGAGGTCCGAGCGGGGAAGGCTTTCTAATAGCGAGGTTCCCCGATGTGTAGATGGAAGAAAGAATTTAAGCAACGGCTCTCTTTAAAGAACGGAACTTAACAGCTTTATTTTACTACTTTGCAGGAACAAGCATCCGACCCTCTTCGGGAGCAAAAGACAGGCCAACTGGTTTCCTCACGAAGGGAGAAGGTATTTATACTCTTATACAAGTGACGACAAATGACCCCAATAGATAAGGGGATCTAGTCGGTGTCGCCCTCTATGGGTGACCCGCTAGCCCTCTGCCTCACATCAGGTTTAAAATTTGAATAACATATAACATCATAGCATTTTTTTACCATTTTTATGATTATTTAGGCTGATTTTCTTAGGTTTTTATTTAACAAAGGCCAGGGCAAATGCTAATTCCATTTCCAATGACCTTCAGTCCGCTCCCTATGGAGCTAACTTTAGCTCAATTTAAACACTTATTGAATGGGCCTTTGTCCCTCATCCTTACTAAAGTTAAATTTAGTCTAAGGACCTCCTTGAAGGTCCTTGAAATATTTCCCAAAAACATCACGTGATCCGAATTGGATCACCCTATTGGAGAATCCCCAATCCCCAAAATGGTTGTTCAAGCCCAAAGTCTAGAATTCAACACTCAACCTGCTGAATTCTAGACAGTCAGCAATATTCTTATCGATCTCTTATATTATCTTTTCACTTGCAAGTTTTTCGTTTATATTCTGTTTATTCATCGAATAAAAATTACTCATTCAATTTAAACATTGAAAACGCCTGGTTACCAATTATTGGAATTTACCTTTTGGATTTACCTCGTTACGTGGATTATCCTGTCCCTGTCCAGAGTCCCATCCTGGAGAGCTTCTGGTCTTCTTCCTAATTTTCCTGTTGGATCATATCTACGTTGTGTTGATCAATAGAGAAATCCAGATGCAAATTTGTGGCCGAAAATAATTTATTTCAAATTTGGTTTCTATGACCATCTTGGTCAGCAGCATCGGCCAGAGTGGTAAAAAGTAAAAAATAAAATGGCGCCCGGGTTTCGTCCTCCTCACAAAAGGTCACAGATGAGGACATTGTTCCTCTTCACCCTTGCCCAAAATTTAGGATTTCGGTTGGTCAGCCACATTAATTAAAACCCCTAAAACCCCTCCGAAAATTAACAATAATTTTGAACATAAAAATTTCAGGTCAAATTTTACATCTTCCCTTGACCTTCCGGGTTTTTTCCCTGACTTTCTTGAATTCCCTGACTTTCCAGGTTTTTCCAGGTTGTGGGAACGCTGTTAAAGTCATGCCAAATACAAAAAGATACAATGAATATTAAATTACAATTACAACCAATTAATATAACAACACTGTGCATAATTAGAGAAGGTTAGTTTGTTACACTTGTACTGATCACATAAATAATAGGGAAAATACAATTACATAGTGATTCAGTAAACTAACACCAAACAGGCTCTCGATGTTGTTTTTCACGATATTAACCGCGCATTATTTTTGCCCACCTAGGTTACATCAACCGAGGCCAGGGTTCCAAGGTTGGATTCTACCTGTGCAGCGCCTTCGCCTTCGCTGGTGCCCTCTGCCTGTTCCTCATGAACCTCAGGGGCCAAAAGTTACGCAGGCGCGACCATACGGTGACCTTTAGCACCATCGAGAGTCGGGTCATTCCTCCCTACGTCCACTCGCTCGATGGCGCTGCCGTCGCTGCCGCTACCAGGGCACCCCCCATCGGCCGCATCGACAAATGTACTTCGTTCGCCACTTCCGCCGACGGCCCGAACCGGATGTCCCAAGATGTTCGCGGCACAACCTTCGACGACGACTACTACGGGTGCGACTGCATCACTTCCTGCGACAAGGTGGAACGCGCCTTCGTCTTCAGCGAGTACGAAAACGATTTGTGCGAAGAGGAAGAAGAAAAACAGGCGGTGGGAGGAGCCAACGGGTGGGGCGTGGTCAACGGAAGGGGGCGGGGAGAGCGAGAACCAATCACGGGAGGTGCGACTCGTGCGTGGGGAGGGACAGACGCGTCAATTACGGGCAACCAAGGAGGAGGAGGAGCCAGTGAGTGGGGAGGGGATAACGAACGTGGGCTGGACAACGAGGCGCCAATCTGGAGCGAGGCTCATAACGGGGGAGGAGCCAAGGTGTGGGGCGTAGCCGACGAGTGGGGGCGTGTCAAAAGGGAACCAATGGCAGGTGAGGCGCTCATCGAAGAGGAAGAGGAGGAGGAAGTGGAGGATGCGGAAATCATGGAGAGGACACCGGAAGAGGAAGTGACGCTGCAGGAAGTAGCCGAAAAGATGGAAGATGATGTTGCGTGTCCTTTGAGGAACGTCCATGTTGGGCGTGGCCGCGGAAGGCGGAGCCGAGGTGGGCGGAGTCCCAGAGCGAGAAGATCCAGCATCACCGTGGTAGAGGAGATGACCACTTCGGTGTGAGAACTGACCACCGGCTACCATTGTGTGATGTCCAATGGCGAACCGAGATCGGACGTCGGTACACGAACAATCGAGTGAGTCCGAGAGATGCCGCTGTAAGTGACGGGGAGGGTTTGCCGAGTAACAACTACGACGATCAATTCTCTAATTAAGATTTTTCTTTAAATTGCAGAAAAGTAATTTGACGAGGCAGTGACGTCATACCATTCGCGAAGAAAGCGTTTGATTTTGTACGAAAGTTTGTAAATTTCTGAATAAAATCTGTTCAAAGAAGTGATTGACATAAATTTAAAAAATCGGAACACTAGGGGTGCACGATTCATCCTCATCCTCAGTTCTTCATTAGCGTAACCCCACAATCCACTGCACAAACCGTCAAAGCATTCTGCTGACGTGGGAAGACGCCATGGTTCGTACCAAAATTATCAAATTAATTTCATAGACAAACACATCAAATTTCCCTGACTTTCCCTGACAAACCCATCAAATTTCAATGAGATAAAAATAAATTTTGCCGGTTTCAAACATTTTGAAAATCATTACCTTCTAAGACATTGTTGCAGCTGTACAAATGTCTGGACAATTCCATTTTTAGTATGCTCAATTTAAACGTTGTTTCCTTTTTTTTGCTAGTCCATTAAATCTTACGCAATTGCATCTTCGTCAAATGTGCAACTCAGAAATTCCCCAACCCTAAAATGCAGCTCAGGCCAGTATTTCAATAATGAATTTCCCTGACTTTTTAGCAAAAACGCCAATTTTTCCCTTCCGACTTTCCCTGACTTTCCAGGTGGGTATGAACCCTGGAATTCACCACGATTATCTACCAGGATTTTTAATCATTGCGTTATTCCTAGGCATGTCCTCCTCAGTATTAGACAGTATTTGTTGCGTCAGGATATTACCTCAGGCGGGATCTACCGTGTATTTACTGCCACCTTGGGTGCAGACAATTGGAAATGTTAAAACCCTCAATATCCTGATTAAGGGAATCAGAAAATACTGAAAATACTTCGAACAACAAAACATAACTTATCCTTCCGTATTTTCTATTCGACAATGACAAACTTATGTGATTTTTGAACGAATCCATATAGTACTGTACACCCCATGCATGCCCTATGACCACCACCTCCTAAACTACAGCAACAAAAATGGCCATAAACCAATCACAAATAGCGCTTACCTTAGTTATCTCTCAAGATTTCGTCACAATCAATGGTTGCTGGTCATGGCAACTTCTGTTCAATTCAAAGCCCATGAAAAGTTTTCTTGTCAAGTGATCTTCACCTGACCGGCATTGTTGCTGCCACCAACGCCGACAAAGTTGACAACCTCACAAGCGATCCTATTTGCTCGTTTCGAAAGCACTCGTTTCTTCTTGAAGTCCTTGATCCACACATCTGCAAAAACAAGCCACACCACAATTCAAAACAATACCAAAAGCGTTCATAATGCAAACAAAAAAAAGCTACAATTTGCGAGCATGATTTGGTATTTATGACGTGTCTTGCGCGGAATGATTTACTGATGGATTCCATAATTTCCTTATTTTTGCTCAAAATTTTAAATTTAGTATGCAGAAAATGAGTTCAAAACCTCAAATTTAATTTACGGGGCTGAGTTTCGCATACTTTGATGTCTGCCAACGTTTCATTTTAGACATCTTTAAACTAAAATGCAGGCATTTATAGGTATTTTATTACTAAAAATTTTACCTGAATTTTGGATTGGGGCGCGACGATGCTTTTATTGACCAAGTACTGAACTCTTCCTCGTTATCCTCGTTCAAAGTCAAGGCTGAAACAACAACAAAAAGTGGCATTTATGAATTTTTCTACGATGCCCTTCAACCCAAATTACCCTAACAAAAAACAATGAATCTGCATATCCAAAAACGAAAACATCGTGTTATTGACAAGTTTGAAATAACATAGCTAGTAATCAAAAATTTCGATTCAAATTTAGGGGAATACATTAAATATGAATTCACGTGAAGTTTTCCAACAAAACGATTTAATGTGAACATTTTCAATAAATATATTTATGTTAAATTAAGGGCTAATGATTAAAGCATTGATTGTGCCATTAATTTCGGTAAATTTTTCTGTTCGGAAATGAATTTTTTTCGAAATTTTGCTGGTATCGCAAATTTTAGTAGCAAATTCGTGTTAACAGAAGAATTTCGATCGTATAAATAATTTCGATTCCATTTTTAGAGAAGTGGCTCAGACGTACATTGTGAGATTTTCAAGGCGTCAACACGATTTGCTTGTGTTCAACGAAACACATTTTAAAGAAAGTTGTCAGCTTATGCTAATCAACAAGTATTTGTCTTTTGAAATGTGAAATCGCAGAGATTTTAAGGAAAGAATTATTAATTGCAGAATTGCTCTTTCTATCAATATCACCACAATCCAACAAAATTCAAGGGGGAAGAGTTAAATAAATAGCAATTCTACATTATTGTTTATAAATACGCGCGTTAAAATATGCTTTTGTGTGACTGACATCCATCAACTATTAATTCATTTTGACAAATTAGCTTCCCTCAATGATTGTCATCACTTAATAGTGGTTATACCTAAATACCTTACTCAATCGTGTGGTAATTCAATGGGCTTTGCACCTGTTTTCTCCTCCAGAGCCTCGATGATGACCAGCTTCCATTAATAATTGTAAATTATATTTATGCAAAATTATCTCGAAGACAAACGTTACGGGAACTCGCAAATCGTCCGCATTCTACTATCGGAGACTCCGTATGAAAAGAAAAATGGCCGCCCCCATAAACCTGAATTGCGGTCCGTTAGGGACTCCGTATGAAAAGATAAATGGCCGCCCCATAAACCTGAATTGCGGTCCGTTAGGGACTCCGTATGAAAAGATAAATGGCCGCTCCCATAAACCTGTAATCCGGTCTGTCAGGGACTCCGTATGAAAAACAAAATGGCC
>JAQGAF010004989.1:0-13016 GCA_034687865.1 Kryphioiulus occultus | reverse complement strand
TACACCGTCAGTATTACTGTCAATATCTCGATACTGACAATAGTTATCCGAAAATCCGGATAACCGTCATTATCGAACATCAATACATCAGTATTGTCCTTACACGATCCGTATTACTGTCCGTATTTGACGAAACTGACAGTAATAATGCCCGTGTAGGGTCCCCTTCACGTTACTGTTGTAGCGGATATGGGAGCGTTCGAGTATTTTGACACATCGCTATTATAAATTGCGATTTTCAGACCCATTAGCGCTCATTTGGGACCGTGCTTAAATTATGTAACACAATTTTTGTCCTATTTAGAGATGGACTTAGCAGACTACCCACCTCTAGTGTTATGTAACACATTTGTACAAAATTGTTATTTTCGCCATGGATTTTATACGTAACTTGTTTGTTATACAGGACCTAGGGTTCCATTTGTTATTGATTCTGCAATAATATGTTTGGTTGCGGTAGAATTTTCAAATATCCTGGCCCTTGAAAAATGTTACATAACGCATGGAAAAATACCCACGGATCCCCTGTAGCAGTTCGTAACACTTTCACGTGGACCCACCCACCCCCTGGTGCGTTGCGACATATTTGCACGGCCCCATTGCGGATGTTCGAATTTTTTGGCCAATGATTATGCTATCATTTTTATACTGGAAATGCTGCCAAAAGTTGATATGTGAGGAAGGGGGTCAGAAAATTGCCAAAAAGTGATGATAATATTCGCAAGAACCCTTTTCAAAGCCCTCTCTCCTTGTATCATCATCAGTCATTATTGATCGAAAAAATGCATTTCGGCCCATACATCCATAACAAAATTACGCAATAATTAAAGGATTATTTAAAACGAACATTTTTTTGATAATGGAATTGTAATCCAAATTTGACCCAAAACCCTTCATCATAATAAATACATCAAAAATGCGTAGTAATGAAAGGATTCCCAAAGCAGGAATTTTTAAAAAGCGTTAAGAGAAATAATGGATTTTATTCGTCTTTCTGAAAATATCTGTACAAAAGATCGCCAAAATTAATTATTGGCAAGCCATTATTAACATTTTTAAAACATCATTATACAGTGCATAGGAAAATGCACTTTAAATCCATTGTTTCTGGCAGCGTCAACAGCTTTAAGAAAGATAATTCCATCTCAATGCAACCAACATTAAATAACTGGGCTTGTCATCAAATTTGGAGTTTTTCGCCAACTCGTAAGTCAGAACAAACAGTTATAAACAGGTTGGGGCTGCCAGCTGCCTTCTGACCTTTATATGATAACCCCTAAAGCTTATCACCAATGCAAAATTGCTAGGGTTAATAAACTTGATAGTAATTAGCAAAAGGTGAGTAATTAGGGGGAATTAGTGAAAAATTCATACATTTCTGCTACATTTTTCTATTCGTTTTTCGCGAAAAACCAAAGCAGGCCTGCTTTTTAGTATTATGGCATAATTTTATGGCGACATTTTATTGCCTTGTGTATTAGCTAAATTGATTTATGGCACAGTCGGTAATCTAACTCGCCCAAAAATATAAAAAAAAGATAATTTAAGCTAGGGTGAGATGAACATTCATTAGGGAAAAACGGAATATTAGACAGGAGGCTGTAGGAAGCGTGCTAACCCTCTATTGCACCTTCTTCAAGAAGAGGTCAACAATTTCCCAAAATATCGCACGTTCATGGCAAATTTGCTCAGCGATGGTGCCACACTTGGTCGTGCAGAAACATTTTACGATTCTATTAACAACTTTTAATTGCTATATAAACATGCAAGATTAGCAGGCAATCTTGTGTGCGTCAATAGAAAATCTATAGAATCTACATCCATGCTCCAGAGCAGATTTCAAGTTGACATTGTATTTGATAAGGTTTTTCAGGTAACCTCATATGCATACATGTACGAAGTTAATGTCGAGCATCATTCTAGACACTAATATACTGTACATTACCATACTCAGATTTCTGGTTAACATGATAATGAAAGCCTGTCAGCGATAAAGGTAACCCTTCAATGAGACCTGCTTGACATGAATTTCAACCACTATTTTGAATTCCAGACTGACATAATGTAGCCAGTGATGGAAATAATACATAATCGAAGTTGTAACACAAGGTGTACAAAAAGTGGTAATGTCCAAAAGTGGAAATGTTACATGTATATCACCTTTTACAGAACAAAGAATTTTACCATGTCCAAATCAAAGATAACATTCGTCAACTTGTACAAATTGAAAAACTATTTCACATACCTTGATTACTTTCCATATTCACGCAACATTTGAATTTAATTTCAAAATTTCGTAAAACGTGCAGAAAACCTTGAATGTCACGCCTTTTTTAAATTCTTCCGCGTTCGATTTTGTATTCTTCCGCCAGAATTCTTGCGCGTTCGATTTTGTATTCTCCCGCCTGTATCCTTTCGCGTTCGATTTTTGGGTTCTTCCGCCATTTTGTAATCTTGGGTGCTCTATGTGAGATTTTTGTATTTTTCAGATTCTTATTTTTCTATTAATAAACGGGGGAAATTGAATCATTCTACACCGGGTAAATATTCATCACTAATTTACCCAAGCAACGGTATTCAGACATTCCCAGCACGTCGCTGACGCCAATTTGAAATGAAACTGCATTCGATTTGGAATTATTGGCTTAAGTACCCGTAAAAAAACGACTGAACTGAAATCGCGCATTACTGTAACCTCTAAAAACACGTACACCTCGGGGATTTTGTCTCGCACGGCCATATAAATAAATTCTGCAATCTCCCAATCTATCAAACCTGGCGCTAATCCATGGGGTAGCAGAACCCCAATCACCATATGCAAATTGCGACGGAGGCCCTTGGGTGCCTGAATAGATGGAGTCGCAGGGGGTCGTTAGGTGAAGGGGGATTCGTTCTCGTGGAATTTCAATCGCGTCAAAATTTCATTACTTTCCCCTCGGCTACTGTTATTTATTATTGGCATTATTGGAATGCGCCAGGGAAACATCCGAGTTTCGCATTGAAAATCATGGTTTACTTTGTGTCCGTCATGAGGCATGACCGTTAGCAGCCTCCGTAATTCTCGTCATAAATTCGTTTTCGGGGATGCGTCATGCGGGTTCCCCTGTCAAAACAACGTCCCCCCCTCGTAGCGGCTCACGTAAATGTGCATGGGTCCCAAGGGGTCCTTCACGCCTTTCAATAGCAATAGGGAATAACGAGGCCTATTTGTCACACCTTGACTGTAATCCAACTTACATGTAGGTAGTTCACTATGTTATGATTAGGGGCCGGTTAAGTATTATGTCATCACCAAAGTGTGATTTTCAGACCCTAATAAAATTCCTTATAAAATCCTATAAAAATTAGTCATTTTCAACCTCATCCACCCCCACCAATGATGACATCATCATTGACTGAAAAAAAGTTCGAATTGAGCGAAATTTACATCGAAATTAGATAAAAAATAATAAATACAAGAGTTTATTGTACTGTATATGAATAAGTGTATGCACAGGATGTAGTTTAAAATTAAGAATAATTCAACTTTCTAAGTATTTTCACAACATCTACCATAACAAACCTACAGTTTATAAGCTCAGAAGTATATACAGTACATGGTAATAAAATAAATAGAATTGCGGTATAGTATGGTAATTTGATTGAAGTAAGGTACAGTAAGTTGATTTTAAGCTGCATTACCTCATTTCTTTCTCAGCAATGGCTGACCCCGAGGGCATCTCTTTCCTTTCTACGCCTTCGCCTACAATTGAAAAACAGCAATTGAAAATTTCACCAATTTTTTTAAATATGCATACAACTAGAGCATGTCGGGAGGCCTTACCGTTGGCGCTTTATAGGAGTTGAAGTCGTGAGAGGATTCTCGTCATCAGAAGCTGACATAAAAGTCAGTTCCCCATCCTTCGTCAACAAGGCAGTTACCTTGAAATGAAAAATATACTGACTATTAAAATGTATTTTTAGCAATTCATGCGCAAGAAAAAAATGGCTTTTACATGTTAAATACTATTGCCAATGTTTTCGTAATATTTAAAATTCTCGTAAAAAAATTTAAATACAGAAGACATTGCAAATTCGAACATGTTTGTATACAGTACATGTTGAAATCGTATACTTTCTGTATCCATGGTATTCTTCCAAATAATATGCTGAATTTTTTTTCTGACTTCACAATAAACCGTAAATTTGTTCTAAACTGAACTATCGAAGTTGTTGACCTCAAAATCTTTTGTGAATAAAGTGTTGTGATAATTTAGCCATTTCCAACATGCAACATGCAAAGTTAGCAAAACATGCTCCTAAAATAAAACTTTTTAGCAGCTGCACATTACATTTCTATGCTTTTCTTCCACATTCAACATGTCTTTGGCATGATTAAATGAGACGCTGCCATCACCATCATTGTCTAAAAATGCAAATAAGAACACCTACTAAGGTTAATAAAATTATAAAAAAAAATATTTCAAAACTGCAGTTTATCGATTATGCAGATAAGTTTCATGGATCCGCAAATCATAACTTGCCGATAAATGTTTACCATTGATTATAAGTTAAACATTAGCAAGTGTAACTAGTTGCCCGTAAAGGGTACAACAATTCGTTTCCATGAAATTATGGTTACCGTTTGTGCCGAAGAACTTTGCAGGCACGTAGCCATGACGTCCATCAGGTAGCCTCCCGATCCACCACTGGTCACTCTCCATATCCAAGATGCACACGGTGTCCCCTTGTTTGAAGGGAAGCTCATCGGATCTTTGTGGGTTGTAATCGAATTGGGCAACAACCTACAAATTTATCGAAATGTTAATTTGGTTATGCGTTAACATAACGGCAAAAATTAACAGATAGCATCACCTCTTTCAGTGTTGGTGCACTCGGGTTGATTCCAAGTCCATTAAATGTTGAACCCCAGCTCATATTTGTTGCATCTGGAGCATCCAGCCCTTGAAAGGATGTACTTGCCTAGAATGGATATTAATAGAAATTAGTAAATCATGTCGTTTATGTTATTATTTTCTATTATGCAAAATTCAAGGTCTCGATTGCTCAGCTATTTTTTCACTTTAAAATCAGAAGGTCGATTATGATTATGAACTTCAAATAAGATTTACCGCAGAAGAAATATTCAAAACTGAATCCAACTTCTTTATAATCGTTTCTAAACGAGTTGCTGGCGTCGTCGCAGGAAAGTCAAAATCCGAAACACGCCTGCTCGAGCTTGGGGACAAAATTCGGTTTTTGGAGCCGGAGTCGAGAACTGCGATAGGAACTTCCACTTGCGACGCTTCCTGTGGCTGCACTCTGCTAACTCCCAGTTGGCCAACTATTCAAAAAGACACATGGTAATTATTAAAGAAAGAAAGCAATTCGTTTATCAAGTACCACAGACATACCGAGGGGGTCATATTTGTAGATCAGCACAGGCAAGCTGCTGCCAAAACTGCAGAAAGCAACGAAATGATCAAGCGGATGAAACACCGCGCAATGGATCGTTTGACGATGAGGTAGATCAGAGTAAATTGCAGACTGGACACCTTAATGAAGTGAAACAATAGGTCTTATTTCCGACAAATAAGGACTACAATTAATATATTACCTGTCACAGTATTCCAGACATAAACGCAGTGATCTTCACTGCCGGTGAAGATGAAATTGCCGCACGGAGTTATGCAACATCTAAGATAGTCACATATATTTAAATGCCCTTTGTACCGTTGCAGGATTTGTGAGCTGAAACAGTTAATTTCAGTCAGACCAGTATTTTTAAATTTATCGTTTAGAAAAGCAACTGTCGGATATGCAGTTTAGTAAACTTGCTTTTCTTCATCCAAAATTCGGATAACTCCATCTTGAGTTTGAATCAGAAGGCGATCCAGTTTTGGGTGGCGTAAAAGTTTGCTAATCGAAAGGTTTGCTAACTCAGGACAGCAAACAGTTTTACATAAATTCCAGTTACCACTGGCACCTGAATCGATAAAGAACAATGATCAGTCCGCTGTGGCTCACACAGTACATACGTGTGGTCATATATAATGATTTATAATCAAACACAATTCATACCTTTCAAGTTATTTTTGGTAATTGGCACATCCCAGATATGTACAATCCCTTTACTGTCGCCACTGAACATTTTTGATCCGTCCTCGTTGAAACAAATGCTATTGATGTAGGAATTGTGTCCTTCAAGTTCCTTCACAAGCTGAAGACAGAAATTAGACTTAAAATCAATTGCATAGTAAAAGTATGACATTTTTTCTATATTTTTATGTTACATTTTTTTCGAAATTTGAGAAGCACGACTTTTCAAAAATTAGTTGCAAAAAATTTCTGCTCAATGCGAGCTGCACCAATCTTATGTTTTGATCATTCAATTGTTAAGACAAATTGAGTTGTTACCTGGTTTTCTGTGTCGCTGGATATATTCCATATCCTAATAACTGTGTCATAGCAACCAGTTACAACTACCGACCTGGTCAGAGGATGGAACTGGGCAGTGTAAACATATGACGGATGTGGAAGCACCTTGACAGTTTCATGTTTGGTAGACTGCATTGACCATACTCTAAATAAGGTACAACAAGAAAAAACATTGCGTGAAAATACCTCCTTTTTTCAACCCATTAGAAGGACAATTTAGTATTCACAATTAGACTCTTACAAAATCTGACATCATTACCTTGCAGTTCCATCAGCAGATGCTGATAGCAAACTCTCGTCAGTTGCTGAAAACTTCAATTCATAAATTAAACTAGAATGGCCTAGCAATTTCTTCAACAATTCACCCGATGGAATCTAGAAATAAAATAGGTGTACATTGATAACACCAAGTGTAAACTACATCAGATTTCAAAAATGATGCTCAAAGAAGGAAAAATGCTAAGCTATTGTAACACATTCTGAAAAATTATTTATCAGACTTTGTTACAAGCTCGTAAATTTCAGGTTCAGAAACGGGTTTCGAAAAGCAATATTCCAAAAATATCCCTAGGTTGCATGGTGTTGCCTCAAATTAACAATAATATAAATGTTCATAATATGGAAGCGTACCATGCGGAACGATTTCATAAAATTAAGGTTATTAACGACGAACATATTTCCAATATCACATTCGAAAACAATGAATAAAATAAAAAATATAGTGCACCTGACCTCGTAAATGAAAATCGGGGAGGTATCACTATCGTGGCATCCACACGCTATCAATCTGAAAAATGAAAATTAGTTAGTGATTTTCCAAACACGTCATTTTTTGGAGGATGAGAGAGGGTTTTGCTGAACTAGAAGGACCATACCTATGCATGCTATACTTTTATTATCTCTGGACACTTACTTTCCATTGTGAGAAAAATCTGCCACCAAGCATCCCTTTGAAGCAGTTTTCAAGCTCAGCCAGAGTTTATTAGGCACTTTGCAGCTCTGTCCTGGCAGACGGCTCCATTGTAGGTGTGAATCTCGCCTAAAGAATTCAAACTAACTTAGCATGATGGTTGCGAAAGCCCCGAATTTTGATATTTCGAGAAATGACATACTTTGCATCGAGAATTTCACCAGACTGGCATTTGACGTCTTTGGAATCAAAGCCATTTACTGTGGCTTGGTCGTTCACGGGGCTAATCTGCGAGGCTTGCAAGATCACCGGAGGATCCATGCCAACTACTGTGACGTAAAGAGTTGCCGGGTACGGAACACGGGAACAGGATGCCCACCAATTAAAGACCTGAAATAAATGATCAAACTGCAATCAAACTGTGCCACATCTTCGAGTTTACAAATCATTTCTTGGCACACAAAAAAGGAATCAGCAACGAGTTATAAATGCAGCCGGTTGTACATACTTCTGAAACTCTCGGCTCCCGACGAACTCTGTGCTTGGGTGGAAAGTAAAGCTGCAGCTGTGCTCTTCGACCCACGTTCAACTTCTTGTTCGCACCAACAATCTGTAAAAGTAATTCAGTTATTTCAGTCAACCACCAGATGACAATCAAAACGAAGACGACGCTTAAGGAACTAGGGAATAACCTTAAGAAATGCCCAGGCGATGTGATACCATCCACTCTCCGCACCTAACTTACTGTACTGGCTACTGGCGGCCGACATTGGCAGAAAATCCAAGACCTGGTTATTGAAGAAAGAATACCAGTTAGAAATAAAAGTACAAAAAATAGAAAGGGTGTTTTGTAGATTTACACAATGTCAACGTTTTGATATACCAAAGAAAAACAAGCTAAATACAATCATCCCAACATTGTTTCTAATCAAATAAAATTCAAATCTTTCACACCAGTGGAAAGTTGTCCATTTCGAATGAGAAATTTCATGTAATCATCACATAATGCGATGGCAATTCTAATCCCATCGTGAAGAACAGGATATTTCATATATACTAAAACGTGAGTCATCCACAAATTTAACCTATAATTACTGAATCATGATCAATAGAAATGATCGAACTGACAGTGAATTTTCGTCAAGAGTACAAATCGGGTATAAAAATTACTCCATTCTACGATTTACTTTTCCAATGAAAGTTTTCATATAGTTTCAAGAACTTCAGAGCATAATCTTGCAGAACTAAAATCACGTTAATAGTTGATAATAGCTCAAACCTCAAAAAACAGGATTGAGTTGGTTTCTTCCAGAATCAAATATTCGTAACTTTCATCGAAGTGTAATACCTCTTCCCAAACTGGCAGAACCGACCTTGGAAAAGACATCATCAGTACTGAGCACCATGAATGACAATTGTTTCTTTATGATATCAGACAGACTGCTTTGAAATTTGAAAGCTAAAGCCATGTTAGAGGGTCTCAATTTGCATGCCTTACCTTTTCTCCTTAAGTTTGAACGGTTGTGTCATGACAGGCAAGATGTGTGCCGCGTTTGACATAGTATTATCGTGCGTTGGAGTATCTCCCAGTTTTCTGTAATTAGAAAAGGAGATATAACCTTCCTAAACACATTTCATGAATAACGACTAATCATGAAAACAACCTTTTTCGTTTGGCATAAGTGCCAGTGTTGCCATCCACAATGTGTACCCTAACGAGTGGATGCTTTATCATGACATTCATTTTCAGGCGATCCACGCGATGGATTTTCACGCTCAGTACCTGTTCGTTTTGCGCATTATTGGAGCTGTCAGGTCCAGCTATTTCTTGGGCTAAAAGCGGAAATAATACAAGAAACATTCATCGACTGAAGCACTAGACCAAAATAATATGAAGTTCGTTGGCTACTTAATCGCACTTTTCTTCTTGTGTCGGTGTCTCGGTTTCTTTTCAGGGAATATAAATGTCTCCTTTAAATGGCTTTCTTTATCAGCTGTCGTGGCTTCGGGCACCACAGCAACAGGATCTGAGTTAGCTTTCTCTTCAGGTAGTTTGGACACCATTTTTCCTTCTCGATTCTGGTGTTTTAAGAAGTCTCCTTCTTTAAAACTGGTTTCATTTTCTACATTTAAGGTAGTGGAATTTGCAGCAGGCAAGAGTTTATCCTTGTGCCTTTTCTTCTTTTTCGGTTTCTGGGTTTCAGTCATATTGGTAGGACGTCCGGTAATGACAGCATCTGGATCAGCCGAGTTAACAAAATTTTTCGTTTCCACGTCAATCCCTTTGCCCATTTCATCATTAATAGGATCAGCAGTGTCATAGGGCACCAATTCGATAGCATCTCGTCTCTTTTTCTTTTTCGATTCTTGTTTTGCAGCAGATTTGGAAAATACAGCAGGCCTGAAAATAATTGTGTCGTGAAGTTTAAAAGTCCGGCAGCATGTAACTCTTCTTAAACCTCTCAAACCTAATTTGAAGTTCAACAGACGTACAGTGAATAGTGATTCTTTGGTGGTTTATTTTCCAAATGGCCTGCATTCTCGTTAAATCCTGCATTGATGAGACCTATAATAAAAACAAAATAAAATGGTGATTTTCGAAGACTAAATAGGAGTAGTCACCTTATTCGTAATGTTTTTCTTAAAAAGTTGAATAAAAAATTTTGAGAAACTTATACATGTAGTTAGGTCATTTCTGAAATTGGTAAAATGCACTTTCATGGCATACCTTCTTTGTCTTCCTTCTGTTTAGTTTTAACACAAAGCTTGTTCAATTCCGAACCATTGTAGTACGTTTCCTGCAGCGCCTCTTGGCTCTCACTAATTCCAACTGTATGGATTATTTCATTATCCTGTGGATTGTAACTAGAAGTTCATATTGAAATCATAAAAAAACTTCTAGGGCTGCATACATGTATTAAACCAACCTCTATTGCGAGCTTTTTCTTCTTTGATCCATCACTACAGACAAAACATAGACTAATGAAACCCTTACTACCTTTTGAAGGAATTACAATTAATACCATATAAAGTTGAAGAAGGATATTTTTTGAGTTTCATTTTCATGCAACTTTCCATAGTTGGCACAAAACATATTTGAGGTAATCCAATAAACGAAATGATAAAAAAGCAATAATTAGAAATAATAAGGGGGATTTTATCTCGACAAAATGCAGTATTGAAGATAAAATTGATACTTTTGAGAACACCAAAGCAAGGGTTTTTCCTAATTTTCTAAACAGGAAAAATGACAAATTTGGGCTTTAAATTCACAGTGGCAATCTTGTTGAAAGCCTTACAGAAATCTTACCACGCTATGGTATTACTTCACCAACTGATATTTTATTTAAATTACCCCTTAACATCCTCCAAGGCAGCTTTCAGCAACTGATCAAACTTTGTTTTGGTTCGCTCTTTCATCGAAAGTGCTTCATTGTTGGAGCCTTAGAAAGCCAAAAAAGAATGAAACATTGGCAGTTTCTGCAAACTTAAAGAATTCTAGCTGCAGCATTTTTGAAAATACCTGACATCGTTCCTTCACTATCAAAGTGACACAAAAATCACATCTGATTATATTATGTGATCGATCTAATGGACTTAGAGCCAGATTGGACGGATGCATTCATCCTTCCACACATAGGAACTGTACGAGAATCCAAAGACTGTTGAACTGAGATCTTGGTTAGGTCCACACGGGATTAGAAGCGAAAATTGTTGCTCAAACTAACTTTATTCTTCTCTTTGCTCAAGAGCAAAGTTTTGAAATTTCCGCTAAACGAAACAAGCTGTCGTCTGCTTTTCGTCTGCTCTTTATCGGTAACCAAAGGCAACGGCTACAAAACACACCATCATCGGACGCCTAGCAGTGATAGAAATCATTGATCAATAAAGACTAACGTCAAAAAGATGTGCAATGCAAAACCCTTGATAATTTCTGTGACTTTGGTAAAATTTACAGACGAGACCCGAAATAGTTGACCCTGTTATTTTGCATAACAAAGACAAAGTGCCTTTTCGAGAAGGGTAAATAAATGACAACATAGATCCGCTCGCTAAATGAACTGACCTGATAGTTCCTTGCTCGGTTTTTCGTGGTGTTTACAAGAATTTCTGTGTCGAGACAGCATAATCCATGCAGCCTAATGAAAATTAATCTCAAGACTTTTTACAGCTTTTATCGATGCACCAACACGAGTTCCATGACTCATGTGTGTCGCCACCTAGCGGTCTTCAATAAAATGCGGCGGCCATGTTGCTACTCGCGTATCATGTTCATTTTGCATTGAGAGGACCCATCAATTATCATAACACTATAACACCACTAAAAATTATAATTATAAAATTATAAATTCTTCCTAAAACGTCATCGGTTAATCTCACAAAACAATTTTTATAACAACGAGAGAATAGGGAAATATGATAAAGGTACGCAATGAAAAATTAAAATTCATTTTCCAAATAATTGAGAAGCCGAATAAGGCTACTACTCACGATTCCAAGTTAGAAAAGAATGTTCAATATCGATATTCTCGTGACTGATGAATTCCGAATTTCTATAATAAATACTAAATCAGCAGTTTTAATTTAATTTCATCTGCCGAAAACGCATTTTCATCAATGCTAAGTGGGAATAAATCTCTCTTCAAGATGTCGGCGGTACGCTTAAATCAGGCTCATGTTTCATCGCTGCATACAATCATAGCCCCCAACGTATAAGACCTACGCACATGAGCGGATCCCTATGGAGAGAGGTGTCAGTGGAATAACATTACAGTGCAATCACAAACATTGGTCCCGTCTGAGGCGCCATCAAGCGCCGTTATATTCACAGCGTTGGGAAAGCGTTATAAATATTGGTCCCGTTTGAGGTTCCCCAAGCGGAGTTTTATTGTCATGGAGAATGGGTTCAGCGCATTGGCCTATAATATCTAGGGGGCTAAGATTCGATAGAATGTAAATCTGCTACTCAGGTATACGCTTCGAAAAACCATGGTTGTCGTCCAGGAAAACAAGATTGATTTCGTTGAAAATATTGGAAAATCGGATTCCATTGGTTGAGTTCTACCCAGGGAAGCCACGATGGAGCTGTTGGAGACCAGACAGCATTACATCGTACTCGACGGAAAACACAGCTTGTGGTGTGACAGGGAAAATGGCAACTTGACAGCTGGAGAAGGTAAGAAGATTCAGGTGATTCTAGATTCCCATGAGAAAAATCAAAATAATTTGGTCATTTCCATCCCTCTCTACCCTTGTACTGTCCGTGTATGTAACACGTCATATTTTGACTGCGATGAATTATTCCCGGATGTCAATGACGCTGAGGTATCATGTAGATCCTCTGGGGGAATAAACTGGCAGCGACTTTCAGATATGACGTCAGTTCCACACAGATTGAATGAATGGAATTACGTCATCCCCAAACAAGGGACCATTTCATGAGGATCGCTGCATAACAGCCCAATAAATCCCAGTCCACTGCTGGGTCCGAAAAGTCTCTGCAAGGGGATTTATACTATAAATGTATATTATCTCTACTATTGTCATCACCTTTATTATATGGGGAGGACATCATGACAGGGTCAATAAAATTAATCAAAGGGTATTTATTCATTAACGGGAAGTTCCCCCCCTGATGTTCTAAAAACGAGCATTAGCGAATTATCGTTTTTCTATGGCGAAAATGAAA